>PVKC010008545.1:0-27957 GCA_004027635.1 Crocidura indochinensis
AAGGCAAACACCCTACCTCTATGCCATCCATGCAGAAGGATGGTGTTTTGAATCCAGGCATCCATATGGTCCACCGAGTCTACCTGGAGCAATTTGTGAGTGTAGATCCAGGAGTAACCCCTGAGCGCTGCCAGGTGTGATCACCTCCCAAATAAAGAATGCTGGCATAAATATAAAGATAGCCAAAGTACTTTGGGAAACCGCATACAGTATAAAAATGTTTGAGTCAAAGCTGATACTAACTGAATATTTTTTGATGTAAGCTTTTTAATAAGGAAGTTGTATAATCTTAGAAAGAATGTTACATAACTAATGAATGCATAAAGCCTTACTACTTACGCCAAAATTTTCTGAAATTTATTGCATACTCAAAGTCCTTTATTCAGAAATATAATTTCCTTGTACATTAATTGTAAATTATTTCTGTCTCACACTATAAAAATAAAGGTGTTGAATGAACATTTATTTCAAGGATTGTATTTGTAATATATCTTGAATGTTAATTCTTAATATTCAGGGTGATACCATCTATGTTTTTTAGATTTCTTTATGTAATTTAAAATATATTAAAGTTAATAGCTCAGGAATTGAGAACAGATAGCAAGTGCAACTATATAATATTTAGTATTCAGTTTGAGGACAGAAGAAAGCAATTGACAAATTTGTAATAATCTATCCATTTTTTACATGAAGAAACAACCACAAGGTACATTTAGATGAAAACCTGTCTAGACTGATATTAAAATAAATCTATATCAAATATTACATTATTCAGAGTAAAGAAAATGATAATGTACCAGAGCTTCAATATCTTTGTACAAATTTGACATTCATGTTAAAATCTCTATGTTAGAGATCTTAAAAATCCAATTCTTACTAAAGGGAAATAGGGAAATAAAACAAGGAAAATAGAGTAATAAAAATGTTCAATGTGATTCATTTAATTTGACACGTTTGCTAGAAGATGAAAGAAGAATCATAGCAAATGCTGTTGATTTTGTTTTTTACCCACTAAATTTACCCGATTAATATGCACTTTCAATAATTTATGGGCAATACAAATATTTAAAAGGATCTTTCTTCTTAGACATTTCTATCAAAAAGTAATGTAAAAGTAAAGGATGAAAGGAATTAATGGGTTTCTGGCTGCAAACTAAATATTAACTAAAAATAAATAAAATAAAACAACAAATAGTTGCATAGGTATATGAGTTTATTATAGCACAAAAACTAAAGATATCATAATATAATTAAGTGGCCAAATTAACTTACAAAAATGTCCCCAAGACTTATTTTACAAAACACACTTTACCTCAATTAATAATATAATGATGAGAAATTTATTTTATTTTATTGTAATATCCACCCAGCTATATTCTGTGCTTACTTCTGGCTCTTTTGCTAGGGAAAACTTACGGTGTTGTTCTGGGGACTAATGTAGTGGTGGCATTCATAGGATTGGCTACATGCAAGATAAATACTTCAGCCCCTGTGTTGACTTTTAAACATTAAAGTATCTTTTATATGTGAAATGTCAGGGACAACATTGTAAGAAATCTTCTAGTGCATTTTGGGGAACATTTTCTATTTCTTTCGTCCTTTTATTATTTATTTATTTATTTATTTATTTATTTATTTATTTATTTATTTATTTATTTGGGGAGGGGTACACCCAGTGACGCTCAAGGGTGGCTATGTGGCTATGTGCTCAGAAATCGCTCCTGGCTTGGGGGACCATATGGGACTCCAGGAATCGACCCGCTGTCTGTCCTAGGTCAGCTATTTGCAGGGCAAGTACCTTACTTTGCGCCACTGCTGCACCACGCTCAGGCCAAATAGGGAATGTATTTTTTCTTTGATTATTACACCAAATTTGTGGGAATGTAATAACTTACTTTTCCCCTTTATGACTTTTTTTTTTTTTTTTGGGTCATACCCGGCAGCGCTTAGGGGTTGCTCCTGGCTCTATGCTCAAAAAGCGCTGCTGGCAGGCTTGGGGAATCATGTGGGATGTCAGGATTTGAACCACTGTCCTTCTGCATCTAAGGCAAACACCTTACAGCTGTGCTATCTCTCTGGTCCCTTTATGATAAATTTTAATTAGGACCATACTTCCCCTTGTGCCATCAAGTGTCTTTAAGTGAAATAAGTTTATGGGTCAAATAGAAGATGACACAATAAATAGTTCAGATGCTAGAGTTTTATTCTACCATAAATTTCTTGCATTACCTACATTTACTATTTGCAAAGTCTACGATTTTACATGAAAACATAAAATTCTACAAGAAGATTTTATTTTCAACAGTTAGCAGTTAAGCAGTTGGATAGAAATGGAATCGACATTACAGTATCATTATGTTCAATTTATTACAAACAAGAATATGCATTTCAGGGTTTTTTTTTTTAAATCTCCAATTTATACAAATCAGTTCCCAACCTAGCATACTCATCAGTTGCTGGGTGCTTGAAATAAAAATATTAAATTCATAATTGTATTCTGAGTATATGCTTTAGTAAAATAAAAAAGGCAGAAAATATTAATTTGGAAGGGGATGGGTATAAAACAGGCAACTCTTACTTCTGGCCCTACATTAGAGATTACTTCTGGCTAAGCTAGAGAGGTGGGAAACAATGAAACCTGGTCAGCCTCACACAAGGCAAGCACCTTATTTGCTGTACCATCTCTCTAACCTTTGGAAATATTTTTCAATTAGTAAAAATAAAGTGTCGCGAATAAGCAACTCAGTTCTCTGAGACTGATATTACTCAGATATTAAAAAATAAAAGAGTTGCTACTGTCAGAGATGAGATTCTGCACTATGATCATAATTTTAAAGGATTTTCCCACCGTAATCTCCAACCATATGGAAACTTAATTAAACTTCAGTCTTTATTTCTTTCATACACAAAGTGAATATAATTTCAACACCAAAAACAAGAAACAAAATTAAAAATAGAGCTCCCAAAAGATCTAACTGGGAAAGCTGACATCCTCTGTAACATCCCTAAAAATCAGGCCTCAGATAAATGGATATTATGTAGGAAAATTAAAATAATTATGTTCCATAAGTAAATGATCTGAATTTTATAATACTATTGTCCTGAACATCAGCAATGTCAGAATAGGAAGCTCGGGCCTCATAGGAAATCTATTCAACAGCAGCCAACAAACCTTAGCCGATTGTCATAAATCAGAAAAACTCAAGAGATTTTGACCCTTTCATTTTTGCCTCTAATACAAAATCAACTACACTGAAACTAGTACTAAACCATGCATTTATTTACCATGGTCCTTGACCTTGGTGAACTACCGCATTGATATTTAATTTTATTTATTTTTATTTTTTGCTTTTTGAGCCACACCCTGTGATGCTCTGGGGTTACTCCTGTCTATGTGCTCCTTGCTTGGGGGACCCATATGGAACACCAGGCGAGCAAACCTTGGTCCTTCCTTTGTTAGCACGTGCAAGGAGCTATTTCTAAGTGTTTAGCCAGGAGTAACCCAGGAGTAACCTCTGAGCTTCACCGGGTAGCATTCCATAATGTAATAACGACAGAGAGAGAGAGAGAGAGAGAGAGAGAGAGACAGAGAGACAGAGAGACAGAGAGACAGAGAGAGAGACAGAGAGAGGTAGAGAGAGACAGAGAGACAGAGAGAGACAGAGAGAGACAGAGAAGAAAACATAAAAGTCTAATGTGAATATCTTCAGAGCAACATCTTGAGAGACATTGTTTCATTTTTTTTGTTTGTTTGTTCGAATCAACTCTAATATTAAAGGTCAACACAGGGAAGCTGCATTGCAAAAATGTCAATTGCCCCAATCCTCCTTCCATTTTAGGGTAGATCACATGTAGTAAAGAAAATCAACTCTTGGATTCTCTCTGAGGAACATGTCTTCCAAATTTTTGATTGCTGTCTAAAGACCGATTCTTTTTTAATCTGTCTGTAGTGTAGATCAGGTCTCAACACATTCTAGGTGACAGATGCCTTCTGAGAACAAGACAATGAACAGTTTGCAACTGCTCCTGTGATACCTCAGTACAGATAATAGAAGCTGACAGACCTCATGTGCATGTGAAGTTGAAGCCAGAAATTAGAATTATAATGCCCCATTATTTGAAATTGCAAATCTTTAATTATACCTGTTCAAGGTGAATTTTAAAGAATTTCAAGAGTGTTTCAGGGGCCAGATGGTGGCGCAAGCGGTAGGGCATTTGACTTGCATGAACTAACCTAGTATGGATGGCTTTTTGATCTCCCGGCTTCTCGGCTTCTCATATGGTCCCCCAAGCCATGAGTGATTTCTGAATATACAGCCAGGAGCAATCCCTGAGTCTCAATGGGTGTTGTCCAAAAAAAAAAACAAAAAACAAAAATAAAAATAGAAAAGTGTTTTTTTGATAAAAGAATACAAGGCAAGTAAATCTCAATTATTTTTTATTAAGCCATTAAGGAAAGACAATGAAATATACAACCACACTATTAGATTGTGGTGTGTGTGTGTGTGTGTGTGTGTCTGTGTTTTCCTGATACTTTTGTGCAAGTGATTGTAAGCAGCTTAAAATTGACATGGAAGTAAGAATGATGAAAGGGAAAAAAGAAGGAAAGGTGGTAGGAAGGTAAGAGACAGAAGAATGGAAGAAGGTAACAAAGCTAAATGCAATCAAGCAAGGAGTAGGAAGAAAGGATAGTAGGAAAGAAAGAAAATAGGAAGAATAGAAGGTTAGGAGAAGGCAGACACTTTCCTAGGGCATTCTTTTTCCCTGAAACAGCCCTTTATAATGAATGTTCCTAATCTTCCCAAATTTTCAGATAACCTTTTCAAAATAGAGCTAGTCTTTACAAAATCAATTGATTGCTCATTAAAAGCATTTCTTTTCTGTCGACTGCTGTGAACAATGTTAGAATTCTCTGATGAAGAGGAGCTTCTTCTTACTAACAAGTGCATATCCTCTTTTTCCCCCACCTACTTGTCAGTCTTTAATTGCATGCATTAGTTTTAAAGTTTTTATTTAATATTGGAAACATTTTATAAAAAATTAAATAAAATTTTCAATTTTAATGTTTCTGAATTTGAAAAATTCTCAAACAATAAGAGTGAAAAAAAGTTAGCCTTTCATGATAAATTTGTTAGAAATTTTTTAATATAATTTGGTAATTTATTATTTATAATTTTGTAATTCTTAAATGATTTCTTGATGAGAATATAGGCATACTTCTTATGGAAGAAGTATTTTGTAAGAATTAGAATAATGGAAGAGTTATGTGATTAAAGAATTCCTATATCTAAATGATATGTTTGTAGCAAATATCCCAAGCATACTCTCTGATAGAGAGACCTTTATAACACACAAAACCTTGATTAATAAAAATAATTCAAACTAAACCATGCTGTTTGACCTTTACCACAATTTTGAAGAACATTAATGCTTCTTGCTGATAACAAGTCAAACATTTATTAAAAAATAGTCATTTAGACCTCATAGGTATCAAAGGCATTTGTCATTTATATTAATCAGCAACTTTGGCTAATTCTAGCTAATTTCTTTCCCTTGTGCAACCAGAATCATTAGTAATTTATTACTCCCATCATTAGAAAATCTTCCTGACGAACCTCTGACATAGTTTTATATGTTACTTCTTTGGCATTATTAAAAGGTACTGTTTCAATATTTATATATACAACCTAATTGTTTTTCAACTGAGATCACTAAAAATAAATCTGTCATATAAATGTATAGAGTGATATATAACTCACAAACGTTTTACAGGAATCAATTAGCCTGATTACTCTGAGGACAATATATGACTTGGTTTTGCAAGGTTTATAGTCTCTCTAGTTGCTGGACTAGAGAAAGTTTTCAAGTCACTGATCTACATTAGAATTAAGTTGCATCTTACACAGTGTTAATAGAACATGACAATACTTTCATTTTTATCATTTAAAATTTCACCCACACTTTTTATATAGATGATAAATTACTAGAGAAATGATTACTAATGAAAGAATGGAAGTTGAGGATGGTAACCATCATTACAACAAAGAATTGTTCTTGAAATGGAAGGATTTTGGATTATAATATATAGGCATATATGGAAGTAAGATATTATAAGCAAGTATATAATGAATACCCTAAATATTATCATGCTAAAAATAAATATTAGGACCTTACCACCTTGACAAATGGAAGTAGCACATAAAATAAAATCAATTGCATTTCACTATTACACTATGATTCTAGCAGAGACACCAATCTGATCAAAAGTCTAAGCAAGCTTGTATTTGGGCTGATATCATCTGGTGCTTTATTGGAATAAATGAAAGTTCTCTTCCCTACCTTCTCATACTTCCAGAAGACCAGGTAGCTGAAACCACACCAACAAACGCAGTTACCAGGTCTACACCTGGCAATTTCTATAGTTTCTGCTCTCTTGAAGAAGAGAGGGGAACGCAAGTTTCCACCCTGTCAATGTGACTCCCATTGCACACATCATCCACATAGACCTCATCTTTGGCTTTGCTTCATCACTTCTCTATTGGTCTTTAAGTAAACACCAATCCGACCAAAACTCTAGGCATTCCAGTATTTGGACAGATGTCACTAGGACTTTTTGAATGGTGGCACCCTATCCCAGCATTCTTATACTTTAAGACACCACACCTGGCAGCCGAAACTCCACAAAAACAACAGAATAAACTTGATAGTGTGATTACTGGATAGTGTGGCCACATTTGTAGCTGAGCAACAACTTTTTAAAAAATTTTTGCTTAATACTGTCATCCCCATAGGAAGACATTTTCGTTGAAAATGTGTAGCGGAAGTCACCTAATGCTCAGAAATAAATGAAGTAACAATGTTCAGCTAGCAACAATGGCTTACTAAACCTTCTGACAATGACTTAATTATCTCATTTGACATACAATAATTTTCATAACTTTATTGATTGCTGTATTTCTCCTTGATTTTCTTCTCTTTTTTCTTTTCTTATTTCAATAATTTGCTCCCAGTTATGAAAAAATTATAGTATTACAATAAACTATGTCAATTACGTAGTATATGATCCTTAAGTAAAGTAAAATAAAAGCAAAAAGAGATTTTATTTTTTTTATTTTTATATTTTCTAATAAACATTTGGTACAATCCATTTGAGATTCCCATTGTTTATTTGTTTGTTTGTTTGGGTCACACCTGGCAGCTCTCAGGGGTTACTCCTGATTCTGCACTTAGAAATCGCTCCTGGCAGGCTGAGGGGACCATATGGGATTCCAGGATTCAAACCGCAGTTTTTCTGTATGCAAGGCAAACGCCCTACCTCCATGCTATCTCTCCAGCCCCAAGAAGAAATTTTAAATCATAATAATGTCCATTGTAGCTATACAATACTAAAATATATAACATAGGTAATCTCAACAATTCTATTACATTGTTTGCTATTATTAATGTCTTAAAATCAGTAGTTGAAGGTTAGAAAAATCTAAGTTGACAACATTGTTGCCAACATTAAAATCCAAACAGTTCAGGTAGCATTTATTAAAATACACTGTCTTATTTTGTCATATTAATTAATTTTATTCACTTAGTCTCATTCTGACAATATTATCAAGGAAGTCATGAAAGATATTGAAATTACTGAATAAATATCTTTAGAATATGTGTAATTTTATAGATTTTTGTTTGCTTGGTAATTCTCAGTAGAGCTCAGAAGGACAGTGCTTAGAGGTCCTTGGTATTAGACATGGGGTTCATGAAGTTCCAGGGAATCAACCCAGTCCTCCTTCATGTAAAGCATATGGTGCAGCTCTTTGAACTACATCTAAATTACTTACTAAGTTTAAAAACTAAGTTTATTTTTAAAATGACAATAAAAAAGAGAATAGCATTTGAATAAATTGTATACCAATACAAATAAAGTAGGGGCCGGTGAGGTGGCACTAGAGGTAAGGTGTCTGCCTTGCAAGCACTAGCCAAGGAAGGACCTCTGTTTGATCCCCCGGTGTCCCATATGGTCCCCCAAGCCAGGGACAATTTCTGAATGCTTATCCAGGAGTAACCCCTGAGCATCAAACGGATGTGACCCCCACAAAAATAATTAAAGTAAAAAATGTGCATACATTTAAAATATTAAGTGATATGATAGATAATTTTAAATCAATGAGTAAAATATCAGTATTCCCTTTGCTCCTTTCCATTTATTTAGTTTTCCTTAATGCCTTCCAAATCTTTCAAAATTGCAAGAAATTGCAAGGTTTCAACTCTTCTAATTTAGTACTTCTCTGTTAATGCAAATATTCCACAATTCTGTATCAAATCATCTGCTGAATGGCACTCCCAAATATTAGATAAATAATGCTACAATGAATAATTAACAAATTAAATTTTACATATCATGTATTCCATTTTATATACACTTGAGTACTTTGGGGGGGACATTCCCAGTAGTGCTCAGGGAATACTCCTGAATCTGCATATATGGAACACTTTTCACAGGTCTTGATAGGAAATATGAGTCCATAGGCATCAAAACTTTCTCTGCAGTACGCAAGATATGTCACTCTGTCAATTATATTATTTTTCTGGCCTCTGAGAATACATATCGATGTTTAATAAATTTTGTTAATGATATAATAAAATTATAATAAATACTGAATGATATAGAAGTTACCTGGGTTTTATTAGGGGGGCACTCTCAGTGACGCTCAGGAATTACTCCTGTCTTGGGGGGATTATATGGGACATTAGGGAACAAATCAAGGTTCTTCCTAGATTGCCTCATGCGAAGCAAATGCTCTACCACTGTGATATCTTTACCGCTCTTTGTTTTTATTATTTATACATGTCTATACTGTTACCTAAAGATGCTAACCAGAAAATAGTCTAACCCCATTCAGCACAGTAGTGGATTTTTGAGACTATTTAATATAAACTGTTTTATATTAATATAAATTTAATATAATGTATATAATATATTAATTTAATAATATCTATTGTGAAATGATACCACTTTTCAATTTTATGAATTTCCCTAATAATCAGTGATGATTGAATTTGTTATTCAGTTTAATTTTCCATTATTGGCAGATTTGTTTGTTAATTATTTTTACATTTTTGTGGCTTCTTTATATATTGTAGGTAGTAATTCCCTGTCTGATGTATTAAGCATATATGGAATATTTTCTCTCATTCAGTCGCATGTCTTTTTATTTATCATAATTTCTTTTACAGTGGATTAGCATTTTATTTTGTTTCAGGCCCAGTTGCTAAATTTTTCCATTTTTAAAGAGGTACTATACTTATTAATGTTTTAATGATAATTTTATGCACATAAGTTTCAAATATCACATATATCACTAAGTGTTCACTTCCACAAAACCTAATATTTCCTACCATACATCCTTTGCTTAACCCATCCTTTGAATACACTGTCTTTAGAGTGTTTCAAATTTCTTGTGGCCCTTTTCCATTTGTTACTACTTTACTATGTCAATTTATATCCCACATTTGAGTGAGATGATTCATGATTCCTTCCTTTCTTTCTAGCTGACTTCATTCTGATATCCTTTAGTTTTTATCTAAATAAAGACATGTAGCATAATTACATATTTCTTATGGCTTAGCATTTCAATATACATATATGTTAGTTTATTCATCCACTTGTCTGTTATTATACACTAAGTTGTTTCCAAATTTTGGCTAAACTAAATAGTATTAGAATGAATATAAAATCACAAAAGTCCTTTTGAAATTGTGGACTAAATGAAAGTCAACTATAAATTCTTATTTTGTTTCTGGATTATATTTCCTAAGTAATTTTATTCTAATGAACATTTTGTTTTTCTTTATATCTCTTTTAATTTATGAGCAAGGAACAATTTCTGAGTGATTTCTTGATTTTTGGGGAGGGGATCACACCTGGCAGTGCTCAGGGTTACTCCTGGCTCTACACTCAGAAATCGCTCCTGGCAGGCTAGGGGGACCATATGGATGCCAGGATCCGAACCATCGTCCTTCTGCATGGAAGGCAAACATGCCTCCATGCTATCTCACCGGTCCCTTATGAGTGATTTCTAATGTTTGATAATATTTAAAATTATCATTGCTAGGTAATATTTTAAGAACTTTGTAAACAATCTCTATGGAAAATGAATTCAGAGTTTTTAAATTCTCTTTATAAATTGATTCATTAATTTAAATAATTCACTCATCTATCTCTTAATTATATTCAAATAAATACATAGATAAATAGATATTTCAATTTTTCATTTGAGACCAGATTTAAGAATTGTTACATTTTCTCACTAGATGGACAATTTATCAGGATATAGCACTTTTTTCCTACTAATATTTCACATCTTAAAATATACTGTTTTTTTTTCATTTTTATGACTAAATATAATATTCATTTCTGTAAATATATTATATATTTTAAAACAATTTATTATGATTCTCATATTTTATAATTTATGTTCATCAGTGTTATGCATACGCTTAATTTTGACATCTTGTTGCTACATTTTAGTCTCTTGTTTGGTATCTTAATCACATGTATTTTAATTACTGATATCGTCTACCTTCCTTTATATATTTTTATTAGATTCATGTTTCTTTTTTTTTGCCCTATAATATCTAATAGCCACAAATGCATTGTGATTTTCTGCCTGTGCGATTGAATGCATTTATTATATTTAGAGATTGTATTTGTTATAATTTAGAGATTATCTCAAAGCAGACTGCTCCATTGTTGTCCATTTGATATGTTGCTTGGAAAACATTTGCTGTCTATAAGCTGTTTTACAGAACATTTTCTTCATTCTTTGTTTTCTTATCTCTAGGTGGTTTTACCCTCTTCACAATTTTTTAGACTTTCAATGATTAGCTACTTTTGTTTAATTTAAAATTCTAACACTAATTTATTGTCTTAATACCACTATCTGCATCATCTGTATATTTATTTTATTTTATTTTATTTTGGTTTTTGGACAACACCTGATGTCACTCAGGGGTTACTCCTGGCTTTGTCCTCAGAAGTTACTTCTGGCAGATGTGGGTGACCACATGGAATACCAGGGATAGAACCCTGGTTGGCCATGTGCAAGGCAAACATCCAACCACACTGTGCCGCAAACACCCACTGTGCTATCTCTCTGACCTGCATCATCTGTATTTTAAGTAGTTTTATTGTTTTTCAGCTATATATATATATATATATATATATATATGTGTGTGTGTGTGTGTGTGTGTGTGTGTGTGTGTGTGCGCGCGCGCGCGCGCGTGTGTGTATAAGGTATATATAAAGCATATATATGTATATATACTTTGCAGTATTGGTAATTTTCAACAATATAACATGCCAAAAGTACTGTATATTTATGGAGATACTATAGATGTTATCTTCTATATGAAAGCAGGCTTATTCCTTCTGCTATGAAATACAGTGAGAAGTAGACCACATCAGTATAGCCAGAAGTTAATCTCTATTTTGGCAAATCACAGTTTTGCAAACACAGTTATTCTCTTGTTACCACCCTTCCTTAATATTTTCAACTGAGGGATTGACCATTTTTTAATTGTCCAGAAACATTTCTCAAATCTATGGAGAGGATGTTTTCATATCTAAAATCTCTCTCATACCTCTCTTTTTTTTAAATTTTTCTTCTAGAGATGTAATATTATCTCTTAGTACCCAACGTGCGTGTTTATTTTGTCTAAAAAATATATCAGATCTTTACTTCAAGAGAGAATGTAATAGTTCTAGTAGTCTAAAATCCATAACACTTACAAGTAGAAAGTTATCAAATACTATAAAACTATGTATTCAAAGACATCCCAAGAGAAGTTAAAAATATATATTAAATGGAATTCAAATTCAGAAAAGGAACTATTCAGAGACATTATTTATACTCATTAGCTCCTCTATTTTTATGGACTTTCTGAACTTTTGGTCTGAAATTTATTATTCAAGGAACTTGAAATTAACTAACAGAATATAATCTTCAACATGATTTTAAGAATAATTTTAGGGGCTGCTCTGCTTGGTGGCTAGTGGTCCTCAAACTACGGCCCACGGGCCTCATACAGTATTTATTCCCATTTTGCTTCTTCACTTCAAAATAAGATATATGCAGTGTACATAGGAATTCGTTCGTAGCTTTTGTTTTTACTATAGTCCGGCCTCCAACGATCTGAGGGACTGGCCCCCTGTTTAAAAAGTTTGAGGACACCTTCGAGAGGTTAGGCGTCTGCCTTGCAAGTGCTAGCCTAGGATGGTTCCAACCCCAGGCTTCCCTCATGCTCCCCCCAAGCCAGGGGCGATTTCTGAGTTCATAGCCAGGAGTAATCCCTGAGCATCAAACGGTGTGGCCAAAATATCCAAATAATAATAATAATAATTGTAGATATAGTACAGAGTTAATCATGTACTTTTACCAAGAAATTTTGACATATGTTTGGATCATGAGATTTAGTAGCAGATATAAATACATGGATATATTTTTATAGCCATAGTCGACTTATCATATCATACTTATAAGATAGGAACATTTTCTTAAGGAAATCTGTTTACCTATTTGTTAACTATCTGTGGCAACAAAAGAAATGACCAAGCTATAAGTGCAACATAGGAAAAGAAATCTTATATATCATAGTGACAGAAAATAAAATTGGATATATGTTACTACAACAAAAGTATTCCATCAAAAAACTATTTCTCTTTCCATGGAATACTGTACGTATTATATCTACTTCAAGTTTTAAAGTCATAACCATTATATAAATTCAATGAGAAATGGAGAGAAGTCATATAACTAGAGTAGTCAGTGAGCAAATGGTTGACTCATAGGAATTTTTTGTTTTTTTCTATTCATAAATTTCATCAAAGGTTTATTTTTATCATTGGTGTAAGATTGTATATATGTAAGAAATGTATGCAACATAAATATTGCAGAGGAAACAAATAAATTCCTTACCTAAAAAGCTATGTGAGAGTTATGAGCTAACAACCTTATAGACTGAGTATTCTATTGTCTGTCATGCACAATATGTATTTCTTAGAATCAATAATCATCAGAAGGAGAACCACATTATTTGGTCAAATGCCTTAACTCTCTGGCTCTTTTTGGGAGAGACTTTTGGTAGAGTATCAGACAAAAGTTTTTCTAATGGGCTTTTTTCAAGGAGAAATTCTTCTAGGTGAGGGAGTAGAGATAGAGTGTTAAAGGATTTTGCCTCAAATGCCATTCTGGACTTAAAGTTACCTTTAGCTATCCTGCTGGGCTCCTATATCTATTTAGTGCTGACATACAAGAACTTAGAATTTACTCAGCCTTCAGCCTCTTGAGAAATTTACTGAATTAGGAATTAGTAATCAGATTTTGTTAACAGAAAATTATTTTCACTTTCAGCTATATGGTTTCTGGTGCATAAAAGTAGATATAAAATTACAAACATGGGAAAATTACTATAGTAATTGGTAATAGTAGATCTTTATCATAAATATAGTTGCTGAGTCATAGTCCACATAGTACAGATATTCAACTTCTTTATGATATTATCCAGTTAAATTATGACTAAAATCATTTTTGCAATAAGACTGATGAAACATTAAATAACAAAAGCATTATAAATACAACTAATTTCTGTACATTAATTTGGATATATTACTTTATTGGTTTATTGCTATTAATATTTTTAACTATTGTTAGGGTTTTCCTGTATATCACATGTTTAAATAGTGTTAGTTAATTTTTTTCACTTTTATTGTTTTATTTTTTGTCTATTGCTTAGACTATACAATATACTATTGTCTTGAGTTCATTCAGAACTAAATTCATATATATTGAGGATACACTGATATATAATCTAATCAATTATACTGAGAGTATATATAAATACATATATCTATATATGGGTGTTTAGAACATTTATATGTACATACATACACATATTCTGAGTGAACAAGAGAAAAATAGATTGGGATCAAGTTAAATGATATATTATTTAAAAAATAGCATTCAATATATATTTTTATTTTTAGTACTATAGGTTATGTTTATTGATTTTTTTCAATATAGTAAATTCCTTTTCTCCAACTTAATATTTTCTCATTGAAAATGAATCTTTTTTTCTATATTAAAAATCATAGTGGCCTGAGAGATAGCATGCAAAAAGTTGGTGTTCGAATCCCGGCATCCCATATGGTCCCCCGAGTCTGCAGGAGCCATTTCTGAGTGTAGAGCCAGGAGTAACCCCTGAACGCAGCCCGGAGTGACCTAAATCCCCTCACCAAAAAAAAAAAAAAAAATCATAGAAAAATTTCCAGAAAATTTATGATACACGTTTTCAACTTTTTGTTTGTTTGTTTCTTTTGCTTTGTTTGGGGGCCACACCTGGTAATGTTCAGGGGTAACTCTGGCTCTGCCCTCAGAAATCACTCCTGGCTCAGGGACCATATGGGACATAGGGGATAGAACTGAGGTCTGTCTTGGTTAGCGCTTGCAAGGCAAAAGTCCTACTGTTGCATATTCGCTCCAGCCTCTCAACTTTCATTTTTTAAATTTTATTTAGGGATGTCATTCTTTATTTGCAGAATTATGAAAGTTTGATAGAATATACCTTAAAATTAAGAAAACTAATAAAAAAGGCACAGAGAATTTGTTTTCTTTTCAGGCTTTTCCAGGGATAGTTATTATAATGTAAATGGTGTGAGGTCTAAATAAAATGTAATGTATCCATGTCTGCCGTTTTAATCTCAATTAGTGTCATGACAACAAGGGGAGGGGCAGACTTAATAGGATATCAGCGATGCTTGAAATGGGACATGGATTGAAAATATGTTGTATTAACATCATTCTTCAATGATAATAACTTTGTGCTTTCTTTTACTGTTCTTCTCTGAGCAATAGACAACACAGACAAACAAACACACACAAACACCAACACACACACATTCACATATACAATCACAGAGAGCAAAAGTGATGGGAATTTTATAAACTGAATTAAACACTTCAAAATTTTGTCAAAATTCTGACATTTTGGTGACTTTTCTTCTTTTTCTTTTTTTATTTATTTTGGTTTTTGGTTTTTGCACCACACTCAGTGACTCTCAGGGGTAACTCCTGGCTTTCAGAAATCACTCCTGGCTTGGGAGACCATATGGGTTGCACAGATATCGAACCAGGGTTCGTCCTAGGACAGCACATGTAAGGCAAACACCTACTGCTTGCGTCACAACTCTGGCCCCCAAGGTGGCTATTTCAAGGTAGGATTATTAAGACATGAAGTTTGAATGATCTTATAAAGGTAGGATCTTAACAAAATAAGACTGATGTTCGTATATAAAAAGGAAAAAAATATATACATAATGTCTTCTTTTTTTCTGTTCCAAGAGAGGAAAGATCAAATAGGAACACAGCAAAAAAGTTGACTCTCTTTAAGGCAGGTTAAAAAAAAAATACTCCCACCTTAAACAGGACCTGACAACATCTTTATATTTGACTCTCTGCCTAAAGAATAATGAAAAATAATTTTCTATTTTTGAAACTATATTAAATACCTTTTATGTTCTATTGTTTTCTTATATCTGAAGCAGTAATGTCTTTTTATATCTTGATTATATGTAATAGAGCAATAAACTGACATGCTTTTATATTTTCGTAGTTGGAAAATAGAGTAAACTTGTTTAACTTAGTTTATTTAGTGTTTTAAATTACAAATTAGAGATAATATATGGTATAGTATTTGGATGTTAACTTCTGTATTTATGATATGCAGACTTAAGTTCTCAAAATCAAACTTGTACAATTATCTTAAAATTATTACAATTTTGGGGCCATAAAGCAATAACTCAGAGAGTGAAGTATTACAGATCAAGGACCTATTTTAATTTCTGGGAGTCTCAGGAGAACCACAGAGCACTGTCAAGGAGAAGTTCCTGAGTACCCCCTACCAAAAAAGTTGCCCTCTACAATATTTACTATCTTATGCACAAATTTGTGAAATCAGGAAACTATAAATATTATTTCTGTAGAAAATAACCCTTGCTTGATTTTCAATGCTATTACCACATGTTCCCTTGTTTTTCAGATAGTGTCTTTTATTTTATTATAAATTTCACTCTTTTAAATAGCCTGTTTATGCAAGTAAAACATAGAGCGGCATAAAACTGTTCATAGTTGCTTATTCACTAACTGCTGAAGCATTAAATAATTCAAATTTTAAAAAGGCAAGCAGAAAATGTACATGATTCTATAAAAATCTAAAATTGACTGATTAATCATGTCCACAGAACACCACCAACAGTGATCACTGATCAAAGAACTGGAATAAATCTTGAGCACAAACAGGTGCCTTTTTCCAGAAAAACCATCATATAGTAATAAATTCTCCTAAAAAGTACCTTTTAGAACCCATTATATCGCATGTATAAGTTAAGTACCACATAATTTGTCTTCCAGATATCCTGTTTGGCCTAATACCATTAAGGTCAAATTAATTAATCCCTTACTAATAACCCATATCACATATGCTTTTAAATTAACATTTTTATTCGTTAGCACTTATAGTAATATGTATATTGATAAATTTATAGTTCTAGAAAGCAAAAGATTTTCCTATTTATTATATTTCTGAAACATCAGGTGATGTTATGTGTTATGACGCTAGAATTTAAAGCATTTATATGTAGGGATGTTGGTACTAGTGGTATATAAATATATATGTTTACTATTTTAGTTATCTACTTAAGAACAATATTAGCAATAATATATTTAAGTAATTCTAGGGGGGCCAGAACAATAGTACAGTGGGTATGGCATTTTTCTTGCATGAAGCCCACTAGGGTTCCACACCTCCTTCATATTTTCCTGAGCCTTCCAGGAATGATTCCTGAAAGCAAAGCTAGGCATAACTCCCTGATAACTGCAGGGTGTGACCTGAAAACAAAAAACAAATAATGATGTTTACATTTGACAGCTTTAAGGGACTAAGTTTTCTTTTTCTCTTATTCTATAATATTTATTAGACTTTGATTAATAGTGGATCTAGCATATAGGGTGACAAAATAAATCTACTACTAATCTGTATTGAAAGCTACTGGTCTATATTTTCCCTAATAAAAATAGATTATTTTTATAGGGATGGAGCGGTGGCGAAAGAAGTAAGTTGTCGGCCTAGGGTAGCCTACGACTAATCGCGGTTCGATCCCCCAGCATCCATATTATCTCCCAAGCAAGGAACAATTTCTAAGCTCATAGCCAGGAGTAAACCCTGTGCGTCACTGAGTGTGGCAGAAAAAAATAAAGAAATAAAGATTTTTATAATGGATTCATTTTTAATATAGAGAGCATTTATAGGATAATTGGATGTGTGAGTTATTGCTTTATCATTTATTATTTATAAAGAATTATCAGGACATCTACTGCTTAAATAGAATAATTAGGTATTATGAGACATTTTCAGAATCAATGAAAATAAAATTACAATAGGTGATTAAAGGGGTATGTATGTTTTTGTAGGTATTAAATTATGAGTAAAAATCCTAAAATTTAAAACAAGTGGTCTACACATTTTTTCTAACATAATCTTGCACTGTCATAAATTTTTAAGACATTGATATATAAAAAATAATTTACATATTTTTGTAAATCATATGACTATTTACTGAATATATAATACTTAGACATTTTGGTAGTAAAACACACAAAAGGTAAAAATTAAAAATATTCCAGATAAAATAGAAATATGAAAGTCTCCAATTTTAGGGAAAAGTAGGACAGATTTGACTAAACTGTGAAAATATTGCCCTTAAGTGGACAGTACAAACGCATATAAACATAATTTTTGGCTAAAATAGTTTGTAATCCTAAAAAATAATACATCAATTTTATTTCATCTGAGCACAATTGTGACATATAGGTATTTTTATTGCTTTGTTTTTTGTAGAGTGTTTTGAGAGAGATTCTTTATTACTATGATATTATGATTTAAAAAATCTGCTGTGGAACTTTTTGCTCCTGCCTGAAGATTTTGTTCAACAAAAAGTCAAAAGTGACAAAAAACCATTGGATTACATTTTATTGGTAAAATACATATATACACATATATTAAAATAATAAATAAGAAATTTTGAAGTTTTCTGCTTTTATGAAGATAAAGATTATTAGGTGACAGAGGTATTACAGGGCATAAGACATTTGACTTGCACACAACAGACCTGAATTCAATCCGTGACATAACAAATGTCTCCAAGCACCACCAAGCATGAGCCATAAGCAGAGTACAGAATAAGCCTTGAGAACTGAAAGGCTTAGTGCTGACCCATATACACACTAAAAGAGAAAAAATAATTAAGAGTATTATATCACATGACAGACATCTCCACTCTAGAAATTAAGGTTCTATAAATAAGGAATAACTCATAGTTATCCATGTACTATACTATAGCAATCTAAAGTTCTATTTAATATTTCTTTTTATCAAAAAGTACACATTGTAGCTTATATATCTACACATACTTTTTCTTATTCTGTATGGTTATTAGATAAGTAAGCTATACTTTGCAATTCGGGAAACTACTTTTAATATTTTGTGAGTATAAAATAAAATATTTACAAATATTATAATTAAAAATTTAGAAGAATGCTACAAATGTGGTATAAAATTATAAAGTCTGTGATGGGTGAAAAGACTATATGATTGGTCTCATATAAAGAAATGCTTCATGATAAATTAGATAAATATGTAATTGAATAATTTATGGATGAATAATTTCTTTCTCAGACATCTACTCAGTCCAAAATACCAATCATTCTATGGTAAGGTTAGCTAGAGCATTTCTATTTACATTCTCCTCAGTAAACACACAAAATTAGATTTCTGATTCTGGAGTGATAAGGTCCCTTCAAAGGCTTATTCTTACCTGGAGGCCTGGAATGAGATTTTCTTTAAGAGCAGGTGAAATGCCTGAATGATATCACAGCCGGTAGGTAAGATTTTTTGTCTTACACACAGACCAGGCTCCATTCCCGAAACCCCATGTGGTTCCTTCAGAGCCTGCTAGGATTGATTTCTGCGCGGTCAAGAGTAACCTCTGCGCACAGCCAGGTGTAGCCCAGAAATAAACAAACAATAAAACAGACAGACAGGCAGGCAGACAGACAGACAGACAGACAGACAGACAGAGAGACAGACAGACAAAAGGAATGCAACAGATGTGAGAATAGGTGCAGATAAGTTACTTTGATTGTAGTAAAGTGAAATCCAGACAACTTGGTATGGTATCCCATAGATTTACTGTCCTCGCTTCTAATTTTTTTTTATTGTGCAAGAACTATACATTTTCATAGACTTCATTCTTAATTATGTTTGCTAGATTTTTCTGTATGAGTTGAAAACATTATTTTTTGAACAAACAATACTGAACTGAACCTTTAGGAGAATTCTTGTAAGCTGTGTCTCTGAGAAGTGAAGCAAACAAGACATCCTTAGGGTTTTTCTTGAGCACAATTCATTCCACTATACATGAGACACTCTGGGACATTGCCTTTTATCATAGGTAAAATTCTATGGTTCTCTAAATCTACAACTTTCAAATTTCTTTAGTATTTCTCTAGTAAAATGTGTTTATTTTTTCTGTCTGAGATTGTAATAACCATTGATAAATTTAGTAGTTAATAATAAAGGGTAGTTTGAATTTGAGACAATTACTGCAATCATGAATAATTTAAACATCTCTCATTTTATATATATGTATATATATTGATATATCATACTTTTCTGAAGAATGGCAAATGCATTTTCAAGACATTTATTTTTGCATGAATATATTATAACTCTTATATTGGCTACTAACTTCTATGTTCATTTTTACTTACTGGTAGAATTAGTATAATTTTTTAATACACCATTAAAAAAGTAACTGGTCTTTTTACCACATTCTGTTGATAAATTTCTGTTAAATTTAACCTTTATTCCTCGGGCTAGCTATATGAATAAATAAAGCAATTTTTACAGTTAAAAAATAAAGAGCTGCTACAACATAAGTATTTTATTAAAGTAATTTTAACTATGAAATTGAGAAGTGAATATAAATGAATACATGGGAATACAGAGAAGTTATATACAAAAATATAATCATATAAAATATTTAGTGTGCAAAAGCTAGCAATTTAGAAGTAAATGCATGAAAATATATAAATAAATAAAAATAAAAATTGTTGAAATAGAGACAAATAGATTCAGTAATCTCAGTTGGAGACAGTGTATATTAAGTAAAAGGAAGTGAGAAATATATGAATGACCATACATGAAATACTGTTATCCAGAGAAAATGTTTAAATGAAGTAATTAAAAAGTTTACCATATTTTATTAAAGAATAAAATATTACTTTTAATTTTCTAGGTTTTGGGTCACACCTGGTAGTTCTTATTAAATTTTACACCTGGCTCTGTGCTCTGTATACATTACTGTTGGTACTCTGAGGACCATAAGGGGTTCCTGGATCTAAGGAAAATTCCCAGGACACTATTGTTCTAATTCACTTACAAACTTTTAAAAGAAAAGTTAAGGTGCATGAATGATTGACTCAAAAGCTTTAGATATATTTTAAAATCATTTTGTGATCTACAGCAATTTTATAATTATATAGATTTCATACAAATTCAGGGCCACATATGTACAGAATATTTGTATTATATAGCATATATGAAAACCCATATACACACTTGAATAAGTATTTCAAGGAAAAAATTATAATCAGAACCATATAATTTATATGCATATAAATTATGTATATAATCAGAGTCAATTCAAATCACATGTAAAATATAGACATAAACTCTAATCTTGTTTCTTTTATCTTTTATGCTACAGTTTTAATTTCATACATTGATTTATAGCATTATAAGTCTGTCATATGAAATTAAAATGATTAAAATCAACATTTTAGTGATTTAATAAGCATATAATTAAGTCAAATTTACTTTAATGTTATCTTTGATATAAAATTGAATTGTATTTTATGGGATTTAAAGTAAATTGTTATGATATATGCTTTAAATATTTACTTGATAAAAGCATATCACTAAACAGAAAAAAGTGAGATATCAGAAACAACCCAATTTTCATAGATATCCCAATAATTGACATAAATTGAAAATAGTTGCCTAATCATATACTAAATTTTTGTAGTGTATTTCTGTAAAGTTTATATTTAATATCTATAGCACATATTTATGTATACTACACAAAGTGCATGATGATCATTGATTATAAATTGTTTATAAGTATGATGGATTTATAATGAAAAGTGTGTTATAACTCAAAACAATAGACTATCTATAGTTAAAATTCCTATTAAATTATATATGTGTAAAATTCCTATTAAATTATATATGTGCATATTAAATTATATATGTATATATTAAATTATATATGTGCCACACCCATTTGATGTTCAGGGATTACTCCTGGCTAATTGCTCAGAAATTGCCCTTGGCTTGGGGGGACCATATGGGATGCCCAGGGATCAACCCACTGTCCTTCCTTGGCTAGCGCTTGCAAGGCTGACACCTTACATCTAGTGCCATCTCACCGGTCCCAATTTATTTTAATTAAATTGTATATAATATATTTCTTAAAAACCTTACCTAATATAATTGTGGGAATCACTTACTATTCAAGAAAATTAGATAGGTTATCAGATAGTTGAGACCAAAAACATAATAGAAAAAATGAAAATATTGTCATATGAAAATATGTCTTATTGATAAACTAATTGTGCTCAGAAGGGACTGAACCTGCTTGATCACTTAGACTCTTTTTTCTTAGAAAGTTACTTTTAATTTATTTTTATTAATAATTTTTATTTTGACCAAAGTAGATTACAAATACAGTAGTAATTTAGGTACGAAGTGACATTGAGAGAATTTTGTATTTAAAGTCTACTTGTTGTAGATGTCAAGATACATATAGAACTTTACCATGCCTAGATTAGTATTTGAATTCTGGATTCTATTATTTGCCAAAATTCTGTAATAAAATCATAGCATTCTCCAAAGACTAGGAAGAAATTTAAATATATTATGCCTCATTTCTTTATCCCCTACTGTATTGATTATGCCAGAAAGAGTAACAATAAAACATAGTTACACATACTAAAGGATACAATAAAATTATCTTTGCTTACAGTAGATAATCTTATATAAATTTTTATACATGTAAAATTATTATTGCTATAATGATAAGTTAATAAAGTTAAATTGTAAAATTATTCACTTTCTATCAGTAATATTCAATTTGTAAACTCAACTCTAATATATGTATGTGCATAATCACTCAAAATATACTGAGGTACAAATTTAACAATATTAATATAAAATTTATATGTAGAAACTATAAACATCAATATAAAAAGAAAGAAGATCTAAACAAGTAAGAGTATTCTGTCATATATTGAAAAAAATCAACAATGTTAACAGTTCATATCTCCTAATCCTTAGATCCAATGCCAATCCAAATTCTGAAATTGAACCTCTGTTATGTTGTGCCGCAAAGCTAATATTGGAACACAATGTTTTTTTGAAATAGAGAAGATTTATTTGCTAAAGCAAATAGAGGCTAGGGAGATAACAAGATCTCAATTCCAGCTTGCCCACAGATGCCAGTCAGGGTCTTTTTGCTAGATAAAAAGAAGCATGTATTTGTGATTGACCAATTCATGAGGACATGATCAGTTCATGAGGTATATGAGAGGTCAGTATTCATTAGTTATGGTTACAGAATCTAGTTTCACTAGAATTTGTAGCATCTTGAATGTTATTTAATACACAATTTTCTATTCCTGCTCATGTTTTAATAACCATAACAACACAGCCATATCTAATAAAATACTATGCTAGAACACTAATTCAATTTTAATATATTTGACAAATGCATATGTATATTAACAGAGTTAAGATACAGTGCTATACTTGAAGCAGTAAGAGAGAAAAAGTGGTTAAATTTCAGGGATAAGTGTATTCCGACAATTTTATCAAGTATTTTATTGATATTTTCTAAAATTTTCTGAAAAATCACTATTCTGCAAATAAAATTATAAGTAGGATCACAATCACAAAACTCTTTAAGATGCTATGACAATTGCAGAAGAATCTGCCTATATCAAAATTTTATTTTCAAATAATTGTGTTAATGGCAAAAGACTATACTTATGGATATAGCTGGGCCAAAAGGTGCATGCCTCTATTGTTTACCTATCTCAGGCACTCCATATAATCCTTTGAGCCCTCAAGTGATGATCTCAGAGCTCAAAGCACCACTGGGTGTGATCCAGCCCCCAAGATTTTGCAAAGATACAGTAGAAAGAAGATAAAAACAAGAAATAGACCCCAACATATAGCCATTTTTTAAGATATACAAAAAACAATATATGAAAATATATGTATTCACAACAAATGGTGCTCTAATAATTTGCTGTCCATGAACAAAAATGAAACTTTGAATAATAACTCATAGATCCATAAAAACAACTCAAAATGTAGTGTTTATGTAAGTTTAAAATACAAAAATAAAAAATATTAAAAGTGATCATAAAATTTTGCCTAATTATAAATTGGTGATGGCATTGAGTTTTATACACCATTGAGGCATAATGCATGAGAGAAAATAATGATAAATTTTGAATTTTATTAAAAATTTTTTTCTATGTAAGATATTCTTTAAAGACTTCAGAGAATGCTAAGACTTAGAGAAAAAAATTTTCCAAGTCATGTAAATTGTCAAATCAAATAAATAATTTGAATTGGAACCAGAAAAATAGGATAGGGTGTAGAGCTTGTGTTTTGCACTTGGCGGATCTCAATACAAATTTCCTGTCAGTACTCCACATGGTCTCCCAAGTGTCATCAGAGTCATCATTGAACACAGAGTATAAAATAAGCATGGAGTTGCCCACATAGTACCTAAATAAACCTGCATCTTAAATATTAAAAACAATACTTAAAAATCACCAATAACTAAGTTAAAAATACATTTAGATACCCTAAATATATGTATAGGACCAGGGAAATGGTTGAAAGTGCTAGTTAACATGCTAGAGGTCGAGTTATAGCCTTAGCATTGAAGTGTCCTGAGCACCATTATGGAACATGAGAGAAAATAATGACATTATGGAACATAAAACCTTCCCACCAGTTTGAAGCTAGAACAAATTTTAAGCATAGTCAAATATTAACCTAAACATGAGTTAAATAACTAGTACCAGATGACATTCCAAAAGGTTATACAAATATGAAATTATGTTTATAGCATTTTACCATTAAAGAAATTCAATGTAAAACCACAATTTGATACCAATCTTTATAATGGCTGTAATCCAAATGAAAATTTAACTGAGTAGTTTAGCCAAAGAAATCATAATGAATATTGTAAAGAGGTGAAATGTAAAATGCAAAAACAGTTTGTCAACCTCTTATAGTGGGGGAATTATGCTATACTTGGTAATTATCCTAGCAGAGTAGTTTGTAGTCCTATTTCTATGTATACAGCCAACACATTTTAAATGTATTTATGTACAAAAACTGTCAATAAATACATCTAAATATAATATGCATAGTATCTCAGTATAGTGCAATTCAAATGTTCTTTGGAAGATTAATGCATGGTAAAAATGTATAAAATATTGTTTGATGATTTAGAAATGAACTATTCCTTAAATTAAAATATGAAATAATTTTTAGTGTAAATCGCTGACTGAAAGAAGTCTAGCTCAAATAGTACATACTATATAGCTTCATTCAGATGGCATTCTATAGGAGTTTATGAAGCAAGAAATTTTGACTAGGAAATATTTTTAGAGTGGTGGAACAAATTTATACATACATTGTAGTAAATATTTATATTTAGATAGACTACAAAATATCTGGCTTACAAAATTTATTGTATTGGAAATGAACATTAGCCTATATCATAGTAAAATAATCAAGCTGCCATTATGTGGCAATTATATGACAATGCCATATAATTGCCATAAAATGGCAGCTATTATTACAAATGTTAATATTTCTCTGAAGTAAAAAAATAATATACTAACATAAATAGCAGAAAATATTTTACCAGAAATTATAAAACTAGGCACAAAATAACCTGCCTTTACGAATGCTGTGCTCTAGTTGGTGAATTTTCCCTCTCAAGATATATCTTCAAGGCTTTATAGAACTTCTACAGTTCACTTAGTTAAATCTTCTTTAGAGATATGTTCTATTTTAACCTTTGTGCATTCTATTTTGTTTCTTTCTGAGTCTAAATTCATTATGTGTATAATTGCAGGATCATATTGCTTCTAACATCTGATTTGCCAGTGTACTGTTCTTTCAACAAAAGACAATCCTTTAGCAAGTTAATCTTTCTTTCTTTACATATTAAAACCAAAAAAAAGTATGTGGTTATAGTTTCTTAGTACAAATTTATACATTTTTCACATTTCTATGTCCCAAATACATTTCATGACTCTCATCATCTATTACTTGTTCTGGGCTCAGAAGTGAACCCTGGCAGTAGTCAAGGGTTCATATGAGGTGCCATTGATTGAACCAGAGTTGACCCATATGCAACTTAAAAACCTTCTCTTCTATGTATTTTTTTGAAATTTTACAGTTTTAGTGTATGCTCTATTTATATATTAGAACAATAACTTTACACTAGTCCATATCTCAAAATCTATGAAGATACCTTGTAGTCTATCTAAATATAAATATATTTGATATATCTTATTGTATAATGCATAACTGTACTTTCCAGTGAAAACTATAAGTGTAAATTAATTTTCTTATTAGAAAATCTGATTTAACCAATATTTCAAGATGCTAAGTATTAAAATGCAAGTATACCTAAGCCTCAACAGATCAAATTTGTCTTTCGTTATTTTTACTTGTGTGTAAAACACAATGTAAATTCTGGGTCTTATCAGGTCTTGAGGTAAATTTCTTCTTTTGTGTGTGTGTGGTTTTTGGGTCACACCCAGCGGTGCTCAGGGGATACTCGTGTTTCGTGCTCAGAAATTGCTCCTGGTAGGCACTGGGGACCATATGGGGCACCGGGATTCAAACCGATGCCCTTTTGCATGAAAGGCAAACACCTTACTTCCATGCTATCTCCTGGGCCCCTTGAGGTAAATTTCAAGATACTAATAGAAACTAACCTTTAAACGTGTCCAGTAATACTATTTAAAGAAATATTTTTTTATCTTTTGTTAATAAATATAATTGAAATCGCACTGATAACAGATCACTGGTGGTTGATACCTGAAAAAAAAGTTGTGAATTCTCATTGATAATATTCTTTCCAGCAAGAAAACTTCATGGTTTATTATCTGAAATAAATAAGCTTAACATGACACCAGCTTCAGTTTACAAAATCAAATGATCACTCCCAATTCTTTCAATTCAAGAATGATATATTTTATTGTCAGGCAATGCACAACCCTATATCTATTATTATTTCAAAAATGGACTATACTAAATTTGAAGGGAAACACAAAATGTAACTAATTAAAAATTAGGAAGTATAGTGTCTAACTCAGAAATCAACTCTGAACTGATTCCCAAAATTTATTTGTTAATAATGATAGGCTAAGGTTATAAATTGTGAAGATTGAGGGCTGAGCTCTGTATATCTAAACTTAATGGATTTTATTGACTATATTTTTCTTAAAAAATTGATAGTTAACAAGCCCCGACAATTTAAATAAAAACTAATTCTCAAAAAATTAAGCCCTCAAATAGAGAAACCAATATAGTTGTGTCTATTATGAATTTATACAAAAACAGTAGGTCTGGCTAATTGTTTACAGCTTTGAAATTTAAGAGACTTTATCATATAATCCTACATGTGACACTGTGACAAAATTTATTGTTCTGTCACTATTGCAGAGTAAGTAACAAAATCTTCAAAAAGTGTGAATATCAGTATTCCACTTGTTTTACTCCAGATCTTTTTTGGTTCTGCTAGAATATCCATAAAAAATGATTTTACTATCTTCTTATGCCTTTAATAATCATTTATTAAATTTACACTTATTTATAAAAATTACAAATATAACACATAGATTTCAATATACCAATCTGTTTTACTTATATTATCTTATAAATTATAACATTTTTATAAACTTCATTTCATGAAATATATCAAGCTTTTTAGCAATACTTTTGTCCACTCATTTTTCCCATCTAAAGAGTCTTCTCTATATAATCTTGTATTAGTTACCTATAGTAGAAGATATAAAGGATATGCAAACCATATCTCCTCTATATTATTTTACAAGCATAGATTAAATATTGTTCTAAAAACATAATATTTTCCCAATGTTCTTATTTTTATCTCAAATTATTTAATCTTACCATATCACAACAGTACCCATATTTTTTTTTCATTTCTAAGAATTATAAATTAATCTGGCTCAAAAGGCTGAAAGGCATTTCTCTAGATCTCTGGCATCACATGGTCCCTCAAATAATACTGGGAGCAACTTATGACCACACTAATAGGAGCAACATTTGAGCACTGACATTATGAGCCCCATACAAGTAATAATGCTTTGAACTTATGTCAACTATATATATTATACAATATATGTTCATATATTGTGTGTTTTTAAGTTTACATTACATATTTTATTTATAGCCTATTTCTTTATTGACTTTCTCATGACTTAGCTTTTCATACATCAAAGGCACCGAGAAACTTTCTCTGATAATCCAATTTAATATAGCCTACCTATGTAATCTTTCATCTTATTTTTCCTAAATTTTTTAACTCTCAGAAATTGTATTTTATTCTTATCATTATATCTATGTTATCTTCACTCACTATTTACTATTTATTCTCTATGTAATCTTATTAAGGCAAAAACTTTATCTCTTTTTCTATTTTTCTTTTCTTTTTTTGTTTTTTGGGTCATACCC
>PVKC010008546.1:0-27942 GCA_004027635.1 Crocidura indochinensis
ACAGGCATTTTAAGATCCATTAGCTTATCAAGCCTGTCCTTCTTTAGCCTACTTTATATTCTCTCTGCAAGATGATTAAAAGTAACATTTAATAACAGGTCAGTTGACAAGTAATTATTTAGCACCCACAAAGTGCAGAACCCTATACAAAATGCATACAATTAAATAGTTTCAGGTTATGTAATAAGAGCAGACAATAATGCCGTCCTTTCCCTTGTCATAGACACAGTAATCAGCCTCATTTTCTACAGTATTATGGGAAGTTTAGCTGTCAAAAATTATGCAAAAGTTAACAATAACATGCATTTCTTACAGTTTTCTTTCCTTTGTCAGCTTGTTTTTAGATGCATTTGTGAACTAGGAACACTTTCTGGGGAATAAAAAATGCAAAGTTATCTTATTGTCATTGTGGGAACTGAGGCCCAGAATGATCATTTATAAAATAAACATATTTGGGGAATCTATTTCCTACTTCTGCAAAGCTTCTAGATGACAAAACATGAGTGTTTACAGGATTTTTTTTTTTCACTTGTAAAGGTCTCACTTGTCTCTGGAAACTCTTCTTGGCCTGTTGTCCTAGAATAAATGAAACCAAATTTAAAAAATGCCAAGAAAGCATCATCTGATGTGGGAGAAGAAAGTGAGGACCCCAAGATTCAAAGCAGCAGAGAACCAAGAAGCCTGTGATTTGTTTCCATCTGTGTATGTGTGTTGTTCAAAGTTGGAAACTTATTTAGAGCACGAAGGCATGGCTAGTCCAAATTGTTCTTCACTTCATGCAAACAGCATTTTCAGTCAGTGCATTGCTGACAAGTGGAAATACCCTGAGAAAGCGATTTTCAAATTTCAGATCTGTGAGGTTTATGATGAGCTGGGGTCATTGCCCTCCTAGCCTGTCCCTTCACATTCCCCTCCCACTGAGCACACTGCCTGGGCAAGTTCAAACTTACCAGGCTACCTGGATGTGTCCTGAGCTAGAAACTTAACAACCATCTCACTCTGTTTTTGTAGTTCAGGTAATTTCAAAATGTTTCCTGTTCCTTGTTAAGTCTGTGTTCCAAGTGCATGGACTCTGGGTGGCAAGTCTCTGCTTTGCAGTTCATCAGCACCCTAAGGGTATGTCTGTTCCTTCACTAATCACTCTTATCTCCATCACCATCACCTTAATGCAATGTATACTATTCATACAATAGCCTTCAGCCTCTCACCTGCCTCCACAGTTACTTCACTCCAATTCTTTCTTCTTTCCTGTTGACAGAGATTTCTATAATCTATGTATTTACTTTGTGTGGAGGCCCCCTGGCTATTTTCTCAAGCAAGAGTCCCCGCCAGCCACTTTCTGGGTTCATAGCAAAGTTCCAAGATTTTGATGCTATGGTCCTACTAGTGCTTGGGCTCCCAGGATGAAAAATGGGACACTTTAAAATATGTCAATGTGCATCACTAGAAAAATAAATTCACTGCAATACTCTGAGAACAGGATAGCGATAGGGACTGGGCCACGATTGGCTATGAGCCTTTACTATGAGCTGTACTCTGACTATGAGCCAATGCTGTCTGTCTAAGCCCAGAAACACATTCCAAAACACATAATGTGTTCAAAAAATCTTTCCTTTTAATATATATTTAATCATTTTATTGTAGATTAGCCGTTTTGAACAGGAGCAATAAAGACAGTAGAGGGGTTCAGGAGTACCTTAAATTCTTGGTAACACATATTTCTCTTCCAAGAACTAACAGTGGTCAATCTTGGTAGTACAATCATCAATACCTCTTGGGCTCTTCCACGTATGCATCCTCCATAATTATTAATCATCATTAAAAATTTCATATAGTTCAATGTCATATATTCTATCATTAATATATTATATTTAATAATAAAATAGAGATATATGCACAACAACATTGTTAATATCTAGGTTGAGAAAGTAAAACAGTAATTGAAAAACACCATCTATATACTAATAGATTATTATATTAAAATGAATATGAAATTATATAAATAAGAGAAAGCATTTAACTCATTGAATACATGCTTTGAATATGGAAAGCCAGGGTTCTACTCTCACAACCAGATGGTTTTCTGAGCACTATTGGAAACAACTCTCCTGAGTCCCTTCCTATGTGATCCCAAAACAAAACAGGAGACAAGTTCTTTCTAGAACTTGACTAATTCTAAACTTCCTGATGAGTAAAGCAAGAAAAGCAAATCCAGACTTTAAATGAAGTCCAGACTCACTGTCATGAACAAATGTAAGAGCTTATGATCCAACCAATTAATAATTCTTCATAAAATGTTATGATGTTTAAATATTAAATTCTACATTCATAATTTTCCCTTTCCCTTGGAATTTTTCCCAGAATAGAAAATAAGATTTAGTGTAAATTATATACAAGACATAAAATTTAAGTTAGTTCTCACAATTTGTACCAAACAAATTTTTTTATTGGGATACAGATTTATTTCTAGATGAGATGATTTAACTTGACTGTCCATGTGCGACATTGAGCAGATAACTTTATGGTTGTTTTTGGTTCATAATCCCTATTCAAATATTTGAATGTAGTTAGAAATATCATTTTACATTCATGTACATAAGTCTTGTAAACTATATTTTGACATGCTTCTGAGTAATTCAGTGTCCTTCTTACCACTTTTGAATTAGCATTTAAAAGGATCTGTTTCTTCAAAGAAGATTTTAACCAACTACAACCAATCTCATTCAAAGATCCTTTTTTATGAACTTTTATACATTAAAAAGAAAAAATACATGGAAATTTAATACTTTTGCTTAAAAAAGTAAAAAATTAATGGGGCAGAGTCATAGCACAGCAGTAGCTGTGGTTCGATCCCTGGCATCACATATGGTACCCCAAGCCTGCGGGAATGATTTCTGAGTGCAGAACCAGGAGAAATCCCTAGGTGCTGCCAGGTGTGACCCAAAAGTGTCCCATAAAAAGTACTAAATTCAGATTTTGACCTAAAATTGGAACAGAATGGGAGCCGGGAGGTGGCGCAGGAGGTAAGGTGCCTGCTGCCTTGCCTAGTACGGACCACGGTTCGATCCCCCGGTTCCCATATGGTCCCCCGTGCCTGCCAGGAGCGACTTCTGAGCGCATAGCCAGGAGTAACCCCTGAGCGTCACTGGGTGTGGTCCAAAAACCAAAAAAAAAAAAAAAAATTGGAACAGAATTTAAAAAAAATAGTTTAGAATGTACCAAGGTATATTGATATGAATAATTTCTTCCCCAAATCATGCTCATATAAAAAGTTTTAACTTTATTTATAAACAAAGTATTTGCTAATATAATTCAGCTATGGTGAAGACATGCTGGGTAATAATGTGCCGGAAAACAGTAAGGACTAATATTGTTAGAAAATGTGCATTGGTATTCACAGAAGAAGATAGTGATAAGGAGATCACAGTGGCAAAGACACCATTTTCATAGTTCCAGAAAAATACAGACTGCTGGAAACCAATACAGACATTCCTGTTATGAGCAAGGGAGGATGCTACCCTAGCAACTAAGGCAGGATCCGGTTCCAGGTCACATCTGAAATATGAGAGAATGAATTTCTGCTGTTTTATTCTACCCAGATTATTATGTTTTGTTATAATGTCCTTTAAAATAGAGTCTCGGGGCGGGAGAAAAAAAAATAAATAAAATAGAGTCTCAAAGATAGAAATTATGGTCTTCTTTTAATTGCTTTGCATTATCTAAATCTCAAGAAAGTCGGGTTCTTCTCAATCTCCAATCTACCCACAAGAAGGGCAACTGCGAATGGAAGTTGACGGTTCTATTAATAAAATACAAACCATTTGAGATTTGAAGACTGGATCGTAGAAATTATTGTTGGCATATGGCTAACCCTGATCCCAGTTTCATTATTGATAACATATGATCCCAGAATACCAAGAAAAAAATACTAAGCAGTGCTAGGAATGGAGAGAAAGAAAGAAGAAAGAAAGAAAGAAAGAAAGAAAGAAAGAAAGAAAGAAAGAAAGAAAGAAAGAAAGAAAGAAAGAAAGAAAGAAAGAAAGAAAGAAAGAAAGAAAGAAAGAAAGAAAGAAAGAAAGAAAGAGAAAGAAAGAAGGAAGGAAGGAAGGAAGGAAGGAAGGAAGGAAGGAAGGAAGGAAGGAAGGAAGGAAGAAAGAAAGAAAGAAAGAAAAAAAGAGAAAAAGAAAGAGAAAAAGAAAGAAAGAAAAGGAAAGAAGGAAGGAAGGAAGGAAGGAAGGAAAGGAAAGAAAGGAAGGAAGGAAGGAAGGAAAGAAAGAAAGAAAGGAGGAAGGAGGAAGGAAGCAAGAATTTTAATTAACATAATAATAGCAGGTCATTGGGACAAAGTAGGGAGGGGACAAAATAGGAGGCGACACACTATTGAAAGTTGTGATGCTAGAATGTTGTATCATCAACTGACATCCGCAGAACTGTAAAGCACAGTGCCTAAATCAAAGATAATAATTGTCAATATTATAATACCTTAAGATATTATTGTATTATCTACTAATTTGACAATTGAGGTACACTTAGATCTAGCAGATAGAAATAATCAAATTCTCACATGGAGCCAAAAAATATAATAGAAATATTGAATGACTTGTTCATTTTATACAAATCAATTAAAAAAGGCTGTGCTGGCCACTATATCTGCTCATTTTTTTTGGTGCGTGTGTGTAGTTTCACCATGAAATAGGCATGTGAAATAAGTATGGTTATATCACACAAATAGGTATGGCTAGCATTCAATTTTCTAACAGATATTTAACCTTCCATTTAAAACTTGGTACCATTAACCTGAAAGTTTGAGTTACTTAACCAAGAAGCGTCCTGGGGCTATAGAAAGAGGGGCAGATTCAACTTCTGGCAGCTACGCATATTGAGTGTCTGTTATAAAATATACTTGAAAGCACTGGAGAAAGTATGTGGGTTGGGAATTAGATTGACAGGCAAAGACATTGAGGAAATGGGCATTTAAAATGAATGAAAGAATAGAGTCCAAAAGCTGCTGAAAGTGCTCTTGGGATTATGATTTATGGCAAGAAACATAAAAGGCCCATAACAAACAATGTAGAATAAAGAACAGTGGTTCCCAACTGTCGGACACAGAAACATGCCAGGCTAAAAGCAAAAGAATCCTCTAAGGAATGTCTTAAAAATAACTACAGAACATTCCTGAATTTGTAAATCAACTAATATGATTGCCTGATAATCCTATCAATCAGATACACATACATACTGTATTCTCACTATAGTTTTTCTTATATGTTAACAAAGAAATAGAAGCCTTAACAATATTTTTGCATATCTCTGATCTCAATTAGTTGCTATCATAATATATATTTAATATATTGTAAACTTATTTATGACTCCCTGAAATTCAGTTTTTTAATCAAAATATTTTCTGAGGAAGGACACTTGGGATAATGGTCATGGGAATGTTGCACTGGTGAAGGATTTTTTTGTGTGTATGTATACATATATATATGTATACATATATATACATATACATATATATAAGTCAAAATATAAAGAAAAGATAAGGCCTCCCAATTCTTACCACAGGCTGTGTTCTTTACACTGACTTATAGAAAGAGGAGGTACAGTAAATGCACCCCATATACACCTCAACCCAGACCCTTTGTCTGGTCTGTATTGTGAATTGGGGGACAAAAAATTTAAAAAATATATATTTTCGGTCTGTTTCATAGTAGTCAACAAAATAATCAGATATAGGAGACATAATTGTACAGGATTCATAAATTATTTCAAATCAGGAATAATTACAAAACAGTTACTTTAGGGAATTTACTGCATCCATAAAATAGTTTGCACATATTTTTATATTGAATTCTATTCAATCAAGTTTCTGTTGTCTTTAGTTTCTGAGACTTCTAAATATCTTAATCTTGCTGCTCTATATGTTGCCAGTGCACAAAACAAATTGGGAAATTTGGTTTCTTCAAGGTCTAAACACTGAACAAGAATCAGGCAGATTGGTAAAAGAAAACAAGTCAAAAAAGTTGAGTCATTACAATCATCTTCTTGTATATATGGGACACATATAGAACTACTCAGTAACTCACAAGGTGACTCCAGGGAATAGTTTTAGATAGACTTCACTAGAGCAAAGAATATTAAAAGAAAAGAAATAAGTAAGGAAAGCTACCAAAGTGGGTACAGTAAAGCCAGTGAAACTTACACATTTGAGGTTTTATTGGGGAAGGTCACACAAAGCAGCACTCAAGGGTTACTCCAGTCTCTGCATTCAAAAATAGCTTCTCGTAGGCTCAGGGGACCATATGGGATGCCAGGATTCAAACCACGGTCTGTCCTGAATGGTCTGAGTGCAAGGCAAATGCCCTATCACTGTGTTATCTCTCTGGTCCCCATATTTAAGTTTTAATGTCTTAATTTTTGATGAAGAAGCATAAGAAAAGTCAGTTATTTCAGGAACAAGTCCTTCAAAGAAGGGTTCATTTCTAAAAGTCATTTAAAAGGAAAATTTTCATTCAGACTTTTAGAGCACCTTCTGTGGAAAAAACCTTTAGTCAAAGACGTCAGCAGAAGTGATGCCTTTGTTTTTATGACCCCCTTTCAGGATCCAATGCCAATTGCAATGTCATCAATTTCTATATTTATTTTTTCAACTTCTGTTTATGTGTTCATAATATATTCACTTGTTCTGAAAATAATTTGCTGTGAAAGAATATAACAAATGAAATCACCTGGAATGAATGACCCAGACTAATTTTTTCCAGAGAAACTCATTTGGTTTAATTTTTTGTGTTCATCTCAAGAATTTTAGACATAAACGGAAAATTGTTAGAGCTATTTTGAGCCTTTTTGCTTTAAGTTAACCTCAAATTTTACTTGAGAATTATAGTCTCTCTCAGTGAAGCTACTGTGACATCTTCAGCATAGAAAAGCAATATTCTTTTCCCCAATTTTTAGTTGGAATTGTATTTTGCCAGTGAATTCACTTTAGCTGCATATTTGTTTATTAAGCACTTAAATGCTCCAATTGAAATATTAGCTCTGTTCTTAATTTATCTTCTTGATAGTACCTTTAAAATCATCTAAAATGATTTAATAAGAGTTCAGATAATGGTATAGGGAATTGAAAAGCTTCTGAGAAGATCTTAATACTTTGATAGCTTTCAAAACATCTGGTCTACAGAGCCTAACTCTCTTGTAATTGCTGGGGCATCAACAATTTCATTTGAAACCAGAATAATTTATCTTGTAGATTTTCATTGCCCTTGGCTGCAGATTGCAGATAGAACAAGAAAACAAAGCAGAAGATTTGGTTTGGTGTTAAAAAAGCTCAAAGGTGGTTGGTAAGGGATTAAAGAAAGAATCAGGCTTAGACTTTTTTTCTTTCACTTATTCAATCATAGAGAAAGAAAATTACTATCAGGAAAGAAACTAGTTAAATTCCAAAATCTGAATAAAAAGAAAAATATATCACTGTAAATATTAATAAAAGAATAATTTTAGATCCTCTGTCTTCAAGGTTTGGAATATGTCCAAGATAGAGTTAGCAATGGAACAATGGGTAATACTCTAATGATGGCTAATTAATCTGTTTTGGAATTTTAGTTCCATAGGATAGCTTTAATGATTATTTTCCACTACCATTTACCTGCAGAGGCTTGCATAACTTGAAGGGTTGTATGTGATAAAACTAGCTCCTTCCAGATATTCTGTCTTTATATTATCGCTGGGTGTTTTAAAAAAGCAAGGAAGTACCATTTCCTAACTTGGACCTGAGAGACTAGAACAAGGTGTTTCAAATGTGTGTGACACTCATAATTGGAAATAGTTAACAAATTTCTGCAAGAATCCAAAGTCTGTAAAGATTGACAAGCCTAACATGTATGGAAGACTGACATAGACTGCGCCTGCTCTATACAACGGATTTGAATTTTGGATGGGAGCAGGCTAAGCTAGTTAACCAGAGACCCTATAATTTACAGTAGTTGTCTTTAATGAGGCCACTGAGAGATTTGGGAATGTGTGTAGAAAGCAAGGAGAGTGAAAGTGGTTCTATAATGGAAAACAGAGGTTTGCAAATGCAGTTTGGGAAGACAGAGAAGGGTATAGTAAAATTAGCATAATAACCATGTCTATAGAAACATTCTTTGCTTCTAAGCTTTCATTAAATCAAATACTAAGTGGCAATTACAGAAACACAATAGGCGCATTCAGTCTCTGACAACTCTTTAACCTTTCTGCACTTTATAAACCATTTGTACAAGTCACATGGTGTCCCCATCACATGAGGCCACTCTTATAACATAGGCTTCAATGCCATGTGGAACAATCTAGACATCTCTCAATAGCTTAATTATTTTGAGGAAATTCAAGACAACTCTATTGAGGCATACAGTATTCATGATGTGTTTAAATAGACTCTTGGGCCCTTGAAAAGCATTACCTTCTACAATGTGCAGGTTGTCATCTGTTTTGTGAGGCGGTAGTAGGGCTTACTTTCTATTCCAAAATTGTTAATGTGGGATATGGATGTAAAATAACCTGTACAACAAGACCAAATTTAGGAACAATTATTGCATGGCGGGGTTCTGAGAGACTTGCACTAATAAACTAAAAAAATAAAAAGTAAGAACAATCAACTATGTATTAGTACTGTCAGTTCATCCACCATATATTCCAAAATACAGTGGGTTCCTAAAATATTTTATGATTATATGGAGTCCATTAGCAGTTGCATTTGAACAATATGAAAGTGACACTCATACAAGAAAGTTCATTTTGGGGCCTGGGAGATAGCATGGAGGTAAAGCGTTTGCCTTTCATGCAAAAAGGTCATCAGTTCGAATCCCGGTGCCCCATATGGTCCCCCGTGCCTGCCAGGAGTGATTTCTGAGCATGGAGCCAGGAATAACCCCTGAGCACTGCCGGGTGTGACCCAAAAACCAAAAAAAAAAAAAAAAGTTCATTTTGACAGAATTAATTTTGAATTGTTGCATTTCTTAGAGGTATAAAGCAATAGTACCAACAATAAACTAAATTGGAGTAAAATAATTTTCATTAGGCCACAAATCACCATGATGCTTCTACTCTATAGTTATTGTACTTTATTTTTGTTTTGTAATTGTTGGTTTTTGCTTATATATATGATATATATATGATGGATCATATGTATACATATAATGAGTCTTAGAAAAGCCCAATTCAAAAAAGAGTTTGCAGTAGATGATCTTAGCTTTTGTATAGTTATAATTTTAGTTTTTGTTTCTCCTAAATTTTTGCAGATGGCAGTTTTCCCATTGCCTTCAGAATAATAAAACAGATAGAAGAAAATAGCTTATTATTAGAAGTGTTACCACTTTGAAATGCAAATACTTCCAGTGATCAGAACTTAAGTAGGTGCTATAATGTTTTGATTATATAATAATAGATACACAATGATAGATAGAACTGAATGATTGCATGGCTAGAAAGAGTGTACAAAGGTTACAATGATTATCCAGTATGGACTCAATCCCTTGCATCACATATGATTTGTCCAAATACTAACAAGTCTTACTCTGAGCTGAGTCCAAATTAAGGTTATGTATTCTAACTGAATGCTTCTGGATTCAGGACAGATCTTCCCACTTTTGTCTTCAGTCTCAGGTCAAGAATCTACACTGTTTCATTTAATACCTGGCCTTATTAATTTCCACAGCCATTGAATTTGAATCTACTAATCATTTTTGAGAAATTGTTTAAGTATGTAGCATATCATAAACTAGCAGGAGTTAGAAAAGAAAGTTGGGTGAAATGAGCAGGAACTTAAAATATACTTTCCAGGACCAGAGTGCTATAGGACAGTAGGTAGGGCTCTTCCCTGGAATGTGATCAACACAAATTGGATCCCCATCCTCCTATATTGTCTCTTGAGCACTATCTCTGAGTGCTGAGTCAGGAGTAAACCCAAGGAATTCATTGATTTTTGCCCAAAGTAATAAATAGTAAACACATAAGTAAGTGTACAGCAAAGTACATGAAAGGCAAAAATAATAAAAAAAATCACACAAAACCAAATTGTGTGCTAAATGACCAACTTATATATGCATATATAATACCTATATGTAATAAGTAGTGATAATGAGCCTATATCATCTTTATTTCACTCTGAGTGAGTGTAGGAATGCAATTCTGTCTCTTATTTATTTTTTTCCAGGGGTTTCAGATCCTGCTTTAGAATACCATAAAGTGTCAGAGATTGAATTTAGGACTCGTATTCAAAGCATCATCTTCAGCCCAGAGCTTTGTTTTTATGGAACTTTCTCCAGAACCCCCAATATAGCACTTAATATTATGTTTTCTTTAATTTCTTAGATTCAAATATAAATGTTAACACTCATAATGAATTTTTAATACATGCTCTTAATTTAAGAAATAAGCATTTTTTGAAAAAGAGAATATTTTTTTATTACATTATTTTGTTTTCTTTTTTTGTTTGGGGGCCACTTTGAGTGTTTTTCAGGTTTTACTCCTGACACTGGACTCAGGGATTACACATGGTGACACCAAAGGAATCATATAGGGTGCCATGAATTAAATACTGATCTACTCTATGCAGCACATGAAAAATTAATCAGTATAATATCACTTTAGTCCACATTTTTCTTTCTTATGCTGAGCAATGAATACTTTGCTACATAATCACCTGAAATTATATATATTTAATACTTATTTTATGTATAAAATATTTAACTTTATAATATATACATATATTTAAATATATTTAACTTATATTTTAATTTACATATAAAATATATTAAAATTTTTTAATATATATTCTACGAAGAACATAAAATACAGTTCCTTTTTTCCATAATCACTTTTTATGAATACTATTAAATTCACATTGATTTTCTCTATCTTACTCCCATTCACTTTACTACTTATTTTTTAATATAAAATCATATTTATTTTAATATTTCTTCCAAAAATCTTCCTAGAGGCAAAATTAAGCTGTATTTAATTCTTATTTTTTGGCTCTTATTTCTTGTAGGGGCTTAAGGGACTACATGGACTGCCATGGATTGAATCCATGTCAGTCATAGGTAAGCCAAGTCCTTTATTCATTATATTACACTATAACCCCATTCAATAATTTTTAAAGCTATATTTTGATACAAACTGCATATCAGTTTAGTACCAAAATGAATTGTTTCATATAGCTAGCTATTGGGAAGTTTAAAAATAAAAATATTGTTTTTTTAAACTATAACATTAAAATTATTTTGAACCAGAATCAGAATAAAGATATTTACCCATGCTTGAGTTATGAGTTTATGTGTGTGTATACAATTTAAGTATATTTAAAAATATCTATTCTTTTCTCTGTCACTTACCTGCCCCTGACCCTCAACCTCTGTTTTTTTGACTGTCTCTCTGTATCTCTGAAACTTGATTTTTTTTTTTTTTACTATTCATTTGTTGAAGGATTGGATTGTTCTTCTTAATGTTTAGTTTCTTATAACCTGGACTGTTTAATATTTTCTTACTTTTTTTCTTTTTTTAGGGGAGAGCGCAAATGCAGTCTCCCACTACCACAACTTATACAGTCGAGTTTTCCACATTTGGGAAAATCTTGGGGGTCAGCACACCCGAGTGCAATGGGTGAGCCTCGCCCTGGGGAAACCACCTTCGTGATCATGATATCTCCCCTGCCAGGTAAGTATGTTTTATATATTCTAAAGGTGTAATTTATCCTAACTTCATCTTATGTATGTAATATTTTGAAAATAAAGAGGTTCAATTAGTTTCAATTTTGGATATCTTGGAAGGGAAAGAGATGTTTGGAGACTTTTATTTTTTTGCATGATGTAATAGTAGTTTAAGAAGTGCTTAAACTCACTATGTCAAATAGATTTGCAAAATAATATTATAATTTTAACATTTCTCCTTATTTATTAGCTAGTATATATATTCAGATATTTGTTATACAGGGATATAAGAAATATGGGAAAGGAAATACTAAAATTTTGGGGAAGAAAAACTCTTCTTTTGTGTACCTATTTTCAAAGGAACTAATTAGTGGTAGAGCACCCTTCGATGATGAAAACAGTTTTGTATCTTGCAACAAAACTTTCATGAAATTTTTAAAAGAAAGCAAGAAAAAACACTTAGAGTATTATTTTCTTTTAAGAAAAATTGTTTCTTTTCTAGGGAGATTGCATTGAGAAACCACAATCAATTTCTGGTTCCTGTTGAGTTTTTATGTATTTTCAAGTATTCAAGTACTCAAGAATGCAGAACTTAGTCCTGCGTTAAGTTCCTCCCTACATGGAATTATTTTTTGCCTCTACTTTTCAATAAACTTTTCTGTCTTATAAAAAATATTAATTATGTTAGGACTAATACAGTACTTTTACTTAGATCTATAAATTATGTATATGTATCCTAAAGGTTTTTACATTTTAAATCTTTCTATTTTCAATATATAATTTATTTTAATTCAAAACTTATATTCAAATGTCTGAAAATAGTATTACCAAGACTATCACCATTGATATGATAATTAAAATTAGCTATCTTATTGAGTACATATAAAAATTTATTCAGCATGGACTGCTATAACAAAACCCCATACTGCAGCACTGAAACAACTGGATGATGAGGTGACTAGAAATTCTCATATCAAGTGATCAGATTGGTTCTGCAAACTATCTCTTCTTGGCATGAGATCATTTTTTGATTTTGTTTTTACACAACAGATTTCTGCTGGTTTATATATTTATTTCCTTTGTTTTAATAGAAAATTTATCATTTCTATCATGCAAACCATTTCCTATGACCTTATCAAAACCTAATTATTCCCCAAAGGTCCTATAGTTAGAGGTCAGAGTGACAGTGTTTAGGACATTTGTCTTATACAAAGTTGATCTGGGGTTTGACCTCTAGCATCCCACATGGTCCCCCAGACCTGCCAGGAATAATCTCTAAGTTCAGAGCTAGATATGTTTTAAGCACCACCACTTGTGGTCCTTCCCTCCAAAAGATACTAAAAAAGGGGGAGGGTTATGATGATTAGTACAGCACGTCAAACTTTATAATATTATTATGTTGAAGTCAGTTGATTTTTTGTTTCGGTGTCAATTTAAAACATAATATATATACATATATAATTTACTTTTCTTCTCTATTTTGGACATGCTGGTTTTTTGATATTTAATAATTCTATAAATATTTTAAGAATATTAGCTAAATTTCACTAAAAGACTATTCCATCCTTGTTCATTCTTCCTCACTGATACTTTTATGCATAAATCCATTCAAAACATATTGCTTACTTTTCAGAAAATATATTAAAGAGACAATGTACCAAGGTAGAATATTTCTGAATTAGTCTAGCTAATTATGATGATCATCTTTGATTAAAAGCTCTTTTGTGGTTATCTTATCTTCTTTATTTAAAACACTTAACAATAATTTAAAGGACAGCTACCAAAGGAAAAAACCTTTTCTTTTTTTTTTGTTTTTTTTGTTGTTGTTGTTGTTGTTTTGGGTCACACCCGACAGCGCTCAGGGGTTACTCCTGGCTCCATGCTCAGAAATTGCTCCTGGCAGGCACGGGATTTGAACCGATGACCTTTTGCATGAAAGGCAAATGCCTTACCTCCATGCTATCTCCCGGACCCCAGGAAAAAACATTTTCTGATTTTTACTATCTTCCAGAAAGCCAGAGAATAACTTATCAGAATTTCTTCCAGATAATACAATACTTAATGTTTTGAAAGCTATGGTTTTCAAGATAATTTTATTTGCTAGGATCATAAAAATAACCTGTATTTATTGACAAATTCTTAACAGTGTCTGAATACTATTTTCCTAAACTCCATTTAAAGTGTTGCGGTTTGAAAAGTAATTCACAGTAATTTTTATGGTTTTTGGGTCACACCCGGCAGTGCTCAGGGGTTACTCCTGGCTCCATGCTCAGAAATTGCTCCTGGCAGGCACGGGGGACCATATGGGGCACCGGGATTTGAACCGATGACCTTTTGCATGAAAGGCAAACGCCTTACCTCCATGCTATCTCCCAGGCCCCCACAGTAATTTTTAGACAATAACACTCATCTGTTGTTGACCATCTACATTGATTTCAGCACTTAGGTATTGTACTGAGTGCTACAATAAATTGAATTGTGCATGCATCCTTTTAAATTAATATTTTTCTGACTTGGGCATAGACACCCAAAAGTGATATTGCTGGATCATCTTGAAACTCAGTTCTGAATTTATTAAGCACCCTCCTAACTTTTCCATGGGATGAAACAGCATTACCCCCAGCAGTGTATGAGAGTTCCTTTTTCACCTATTGTTCCTTAATAGACTGTTCCCATTATTATTTTTACAAATAAATTGTTTAATTTAATTATAGTGAGACACACACAACGTTGTTCATGATTACATTTCAGTCATACAATGTACAACACTCTTCACCAGTGCACATTTTCCACAAAAAATGTCCCCAGATCTCCTCTCTGACTCCTGCCTGCCTCTTTGGTAAACATTATCCCTATCTCTCTTTCTCTTTCCCTTTCTCCTTTTGTTTTCTTTTAGAAAGATATTTGCAAGATTGTTGCTGAAAAGGTATCATGCTTAGCACTTTCTTTCTATTTAGCACCCAGTACTTACTTGTCTAGAGTGATCATTTCCAACTATCACCTACTGATCCTCCTAGACCTTGTCTCTATTGTCTCGGGATATTTATACCATACTGTCTTTTGATCGGTGCCATCTTCATTGGTATAATATAATATCTCATTCTCATCTTGATTTGGGTTTCTAAATACTCCTGCTCTCCAGTGTTGAAATCTCTATCATCAAGTTCATTTCTTACCCTTGATGGGTAAGAATTGTCAGTTCCCTGTATGTTAAAAAAAATGCCATCAGTGAGTTAGATCTGACCTTGAAATATGGTGATCTTGGAGATGTTCTAAGTGGGCCTGGATCTTGCACTGTTTGATGTAGCTATAGTTATTAGCAGTTTTCCCAGATGAGTAAAATGAGGTCAAGTGTTCACAGGGTAGCAGACATTAGTCCCAAACTGAGTCCTTACCTACTTACTGCAATACCCCTTTATGCAGTCAGAATATATTTAGTTTATTTTTGGTATTAAATTCACAGGTAATATTTACCCTTGGTTTTAGCACTCATATACTATGGTTACAGGGTTCACCATAGGTCAAACACTTGAAAGTGTTTGGTTTCTATGGAATAGAGTTCCATCCTCTGTTGTGATGCTGGAAACCACAAGCAACAAGTGGAATGAATCCAGGTATAAAAATCTCAGCCTTTCATCTGTAATGCAGGCTCTCAGATCTTTACTATTCTTAAACCCTGATAAAATATTTTCTTGTGTATTACAGACTGTATAAACAGCATCTTTGGGTTTCTGCTCCTGAGATGCTTGGTTCTTGGACACTCCAAAATTACAATGTCTTACAACTCTTCTTTCCTGCAATTTATTTAGAAAATGGAATTGTTATTTTACCTGCGCTTTTTGTCTTTTCAGGTCACACTCCTTGCTGCTCGGGACTTCTTTCTTGGTCTTCTCTCAGTAATAACTCCCATATGTGAACCATATGTGGTGCTGTGACCAGACTTTAAGTCAGTTTCAAGAAAGGCAAGTGTCCTTCCTTCTGTATTCTGGCACAAGATAGTGGAGATGTCCCTTACTACTACCTTAAGTATGGCATATAGAGAACAGTTTTTCTAATACTGGCACTAAGAATTGCCTCTGTCTTGTTGAGAATAAAATGTATATTACAAAATCCTAGTGAATTGTCTTTGAAAGAATATTGTAATTAAGACAATGCTTTGTCTTGAGCTAGCTTCTCTAGAGTTTTACAAGCTAATCATTTTAATAAGATGAAGGACCAAGATTATATCTCATTTTCTCATATTTTAAACTCCCAATTTATGACAAGTAAACATGCCTCTAGAGATGTTGCTTGTGTGAGTGTGTAAGAGGTAGGCATCGGAGAGAATACAATCTCTTAACCAATGAACACTAACAGCTAGCTTTTAGACTACTTCAAAGACCATGCAAAAGGATAATACAACAGATAAGTCACTGACCTTAGTATGCAACTGATATTGAATTGATCCCAGATCTGCACAGGTCCAGGAGTGAGCCTAAGCACAGTATCATGTAATCAAGCCCATCCTACCCATTCTCAAGCTTCCTACTAAAATAGAAACTCTACACTCTTAGTTTTGATCTCCTTTCAAATATGAAGTCTCCTAGAATGATGTTAAATTTATAGAGATGTTTCAAAGTATATTTGTATTGCTTTTATAATTCAATGTGTATTTTTTAGGGAAAAAGACATAGATTCCACAGTAAGCTGTAAACTTTCTTCCTTTCGTGATACCTTTCAATCAATCTATACTGCCTCTCACCTCCCTCATCAATTTTACTTCTTACATCGGTAATATTCATGTAACTCAACTCCTCCAAAGTTTCCTTTTGTTTATGCTTTACTGCTTTATTGATCCAGGGTCAATCACTGATATATGTTAGTCATATGCTACCTGAGCAACACCAAAAATAATTCTTGAGCACAAAGCTAGAAGTAATTTCTAAACATTGTCAAGTGTGATCCCTGCACTATCACTGCATAAGATAGAAAAGATTGACCACTTTTTAAATTGATTATTAAAATCTTTGTATGATTGAAGCCATACTTGAATCTCAAATAGGCACACTGTACTTTAATTTACTGGTTCTTTATCATTCTCATTTTCAATCAATTCCATGAGGACAGTTAACTTTTTTCACTGTACATGGCATAATGCCTAAAAGACACATTATCTTCTAGTGTATTTCACATCTGAGACAATAGAAAAGAGAGGCTGAATAATGGAATCATTTTATGGAAGCTCACAGATTCTAGTTGTAAGGGTAACTAAAAGAGAGCATACAGTTCAAAGCACAAATGTGAGAAATAAGAAACCAGAACTGTTTTTTAAGCATTACTTTGCCATTAAAATTAATTTTATCACTTTGATAATTTGAAATAAAAGTTAGTAGTCTTTAGCATCAGAAAATGTACCTGTGGCATTTCTAGGAGTGGTTGCAGAGTGCTTCTAGGGTGCCTGCAAAGGTCTGTTTCTCCTGAAAGGACAGTCTCTGATCTGTAACACTGAGCCACATTACTCACCTGGGCCTTTCAGGGGTGGCTGCTACCTACTGGGCCATGTATACCCTTGCAAGGATCAGGAGAAATAATCAAATTACTTTGTCTGGATAAAGTCATACTTGAAATAAAAGAGATTAAATCAATAGACAGAGAACTAAGGGAAAACAACAGTATTCCAAATCTATGATTCACTACAAAATAAGAGAGATTTGTAAAATATAGAATCAAAAGAAAAAGTAAAGATTAAGCATTTGTTAAGAGATACATTTCTTTATAAAATTTTGTAATTTAACATCTGTTATTTTTGTTATTATATGCTATATAAACTTCCTATTTTATATATTAAAAACAGAAACAAAAATAATTCAGTATTACTTGAAAATATTTTATATTTCAGAAATAATCTACAAAAGTAATGCTATCTGGAGGCCTGAACAGTAGGAAACATACTTGCCTTGCATGTGGCCAACCAGGGTTAGAACCCGGGCATCCTATATGGTTCCATGAGCACAGTGAGGCATAAATCCTCAGGTGTGGCTACAAAAGAAACAAATAAATAAAAAAAAAACATAAACACTATGTTATATCTATTATTTTGTTTGCAAATTAATTCTAAGTTTCAACACAAATTAATGGACACACAACTGGCAAATGTCTATGCATAATTCAAACAAAGTGTTGCTTGCTTGCTTTATTTATTTATTTATTTTGGTGTTAGGTGTTTAAGTCACACCTGGTGACACTCCAGGGTTACTCCTGGCTATGAGTTCAGAAATAGCTCTTGGCTTGGGGAACAAAAATGGATGCCAGGGGATTGAACTGCGGTCCATCCTAGACTAGTTCAGGCAAGGCAGATGCCTTACCACTTATGCCACCTCTCTGGTCATGCAAGGTGCTTTCTTATACATCTATATTAACTTTTGTTGTTTTATACTTTCCTTTCAATGTCATTTTTGAGTCGTAAGTATGATATTTTTATTTATTTTACCATACTGGGATTTAGTTCATAGCCTTGTATTGAACTTGTCATAAAGCTAAAAAATAATTATGTTTACTTGATTGAATGTATTAAAGTCTGACTAGAAGTGGGGAAATAGGTGAAGTATTATTCACAAATGTTCCAGTTCTTTTTTTACTAAGTGATTGAAATGAAGAATCTCTCCTTCAGGGAGCCCGGCGGTGGAGCTAGAGGTAAGGTGCCTGCCTGCGCTAGCCTAGGAAGGACCGCGGTTCCATCCCCCAGTTTCCCATATGGTCCCTCAAGCCAGGAGCGACTTCTGAGCGCATAGCCAGGAGTAACCCTGAGCATCACTGGATGTGCCCCCCCCAAAAAAAGAATCTCCCCTTCAAATAAAATTATTCCATTTAACCAAAGGGCATTGGTGAAGACGATGGAGCACTTCAGTGTTATTGATATGTAGTAACTATATATATATATATAAAAGAGTGATATGACCCAAACTATAGTATGTAACTTTTTAATGACTTTGTAGACATTTGGGTATGAGAGTCTTTGAAGGAGATATTTGAGGCATCAATGGAGAGGATGTTGACAAGGGTACTGTTGTGTGGATCTAGAATATTGTATGCCTGAAGACCTATTATTAACATAATTGTAAATTACAGTGCCTAAGTAAACATTCTATAGGAAATACAAACAAAATGTCTGAATAATTCCTAAGTCTATGTAGATTATGTTTATTGACAATGGAGATTGCTCTTTTTATTTCAATGTTTTAAAATGCTTGATCACTAAGTAAGAGAAGTGATACTTATATTAAGAGCATAAACCAGTCCTTGAAAGCATTGTATGTACTGCTGAATTCTCTCTGCCATTAGTCCAATCTATTGAAGGACAAGTGTCATTTTCCATTTTTTAGGAGAATAATAGTCCTCATACAGTTGTTGTCCTAAATAATTTTAATAGTATAATTAGTTTTTTATCACAGATCAGAATTCTGTTCAAATACTTCAAAGTCTTAGAATCCTAAAGTACTTTTTCCAGAATCACACTCACTAATAAGACACTCTAGGAAATTGTCTTTAGTAAACATTCCTGCTGATCCTAGAACACACAACTATTCCTTTGTGTTTTATTCTATTTTAGTCCACCTTTTCTTTCTGTCTCTTGATCTTGCTGTAATGACTGAAGATGGCAGTTTTTCAGTTTTATTGAATCAACATTAATGTTACATGAGAAATGTTCTACAAGCAATTTCATAAGTATTATGTTAAATAGCTATGAGACTTCATTTTAAATATAAATCAGCTAATTTGCCAAATTAAATGATTTGCAAACATATCTATTGAAAACTTGGAATTTGTAGGTAATATAGTTATTATGCATCTATTACATCGAAATTGTCATATTTTGAGATTTTATGAAGTTTTAAAATTGAATAATTTAAAAAAATTTTCCTTCCATTACTATGATAAGAAGGAATGTTTGACTTTTGATAAATGCTACTTTATGAGCTTGTAAACTAAAGCTGACGAGGGACCAAAAAAGCTTATAAAATTCTAGTAGTTTAAAAGTTTCCTCCAGTAACTGGCACATTTTCCAAGTGTGGAAAATTCTAAGCTTTTATGATACCAACAGAAACACATATGCACACAAACTATATGTTCTCTGAACATGAAGAGGAAGTACACACAGTGGTTCTGCATTTTATATAAGAGAATCCACAATTCTGATATTAATGAAAGATGTTCATACTGTGATCTACATGAATGTGTGTAGATATCTCAGTTGCTTTTTGTCATGTATGTCCAATACATGAGAGAAAAAGTTAGGTTGGTTTGATTTTAATAGCACAGTTCATAACATCTGACAACACATTCCTGTTCAATAAATAGGGGGCATTTAATTGGATGGTTTTCATTTGATAGTGATTGTGGTACCACTTAAGTTACCATTTTATAGTACCATTCACAATTATTCACAATTTGACATGAATTTAGAGATGACATAGTCGTTTTAATATATAGACACACTATAGCAAAATAAATGAGATTTTGTTCTAACCCTCACTTGGTTATATTGAGCATGTATACATATATTTAATTGATTAAAGTTCTTGATTTACAATACTGTTAATAATTATTTCCTCTATATGTAATGTCATAATAACACTCATCCCTGGTTTTTCCAACCTATCCTAAGGACCTCAATATCTTTCCCTTTCAACCCCTCTCTAGAAGTCAGTTGTGTGGATAGATTATCCAATTCTATTGTCATTGGCCTTTTGTTGCTACCTTGCTGAACATATTTAAGTCACTCATAGCATCCATCATTCTGTATTCCTTTTTTTCTGACTGATCTTTCTCAGCATAATTTCTCCAGTTCAAACTAATTCAAGAAAAATTATACAATTCTGTTCATTTTTAATACTGCATGTTATTTTATGATTTCTAGATCACTTTCCAAATTTGGCATTTGTGTTGTTTTCATATATAGATTTTAGTGCTAAGTGCTACAATGAATATAGGTGTGCATATATCCTTTGAATTTTTATTTTGGGGATATATGCCAATGAGTGGTATTGCTAGGTAATATGAGAGTTTTATTTCTATCTTTAAGAGATTTCCATATTGCTTTATAGAGGTTGAAACAGTGACATTTCCACCAATAGAGGATGAAGTTTCCTTTCTCACCATAATTTCTCCAATGCTGAGTGTTTAAACTCTTAACTTTCACTTCTGTGTACTTCACACTAACATGAAATAATTACTGTATTATTTAGCTTTTTTTCTGGGCTACATGTGGAAGTGCTCAATGGCTATTTCTGGCTCTATGCTCAGGAATTATTCCTGACTGGCTTAGGGAACCATATGGGATGCCATAGATAGAACTTGGCAAGTCAGCCACTGTACAATTGCTCTGACCCCAAATCATTATTCTTTTGGTTTGATTTTTATGAATCCAGATATAACATGAAAACTCTTTTATATGTTTAATGACCATCATATGTCATCTTTGGAAAAGTGTTCATAAAGTATTTTTATCTGTGGTTATTGGACTTATTTTTGTTGAGTTCTGTGAGTGCTTTTTATATCTGACTATCACCTTTTTTTATTTATTGTGTGGATTTTTTTTCTACTCAAATTAAGTGTCTTCTATTATTGGTCAAGTTTCTATTGCTGAGCATAAACTTTATCATTTCATATTAAAAAAGTATAATTTCCCTTTATGGGCAAAAACGTTAGAAGGTTAAGAAATTGGTTTGAAGGCACATAGAACAATCACTAAATTTGTAAGGATAAAATCACAGAAAAAAAAAAGATAATGTGACCAACCCACCGTTCTTTTCAATCTACCTTAAATTGGCATAATACTTTCATCTGAAAAGAGTTCAAAGCAAGAGAAATATATAACTCAGGGACTTGAAATTTTGGAATCCCATCTGACTTCTACTGACTGCCTTCTGAACATTTGCAATTCTACTAGTGAGCATTCTGGGGTCAACGATGGTACTTCCTTCTAGATTTCTGAACTCATGTTCTTTCTGGTCATCTGACTCTGATTACAATGGAACTTCCAAGACCATAAATTTTGCCCCTTACATTTACTTGATTTACTTTTATAATTCTTATTTCCTTAGGATCATAATATTGAACAATTGCTAAACTGTCGCAATGCAAAAGAAAGTCTGAGAGTTATTTTTTTCTAAAAAAACAGAAAAGAACAAACAAAGACATGATATGACTAGCATATCTTTTTGTCTTGTTTTCAGAGAATTCGGACCCTTTATTGATTTATTCTGTTTGTCTTTTAAATCTCATACTGTCCTCTTAAAACTTCACAAGCATTATCTTTTATCCACTCCCATAATTTGGTATATATGTGCATTAATTTTTGTATTATTTAAAATAGCTTAAATTATTTACATTTGACAAAAAAATACTCAGAAATTTCATGGTTAAAAAGTAGGATTATCCCTAGAAAAGATCCATCTGAGCAAAAACTAAGTATAGCATTCTTTGTAAGATGGGTGATGCTGATATCTAATAAGCAGCAACAAACATTTATTTTGCGATTTACTATATGTCCGGCAATTTGCTAAGCACTTTGTATGAACTGTAGCTTTCAAGTTTTACAATAACTTCCAAAAAGATTAGTACTTCTGTTGTAAAATGTAGAAAATTGTGGATGAAAAAAATGTTAATTGCCTAAGATCACATAGCAGAGTTAGGATTCAGGCCTATGTTTATCTATCTAAACATAGAGCTATTAGCTACTAAAAGCTACCTCTTCACTTTGAGTCTATCTCTTTGTATAGTAATACTTTTTCTAATTTAACTGGAGAAAAGTATGACTTTTTTTATTTCCTATAGTAAGTCCAAGACCACACAGCTAGCATATAAAAGGCATAAGATGTCATGTTGCCTGCTTTAATCACTCAAAACACCAGACAAAAAACTTGCTGGAAAGAATGCTCTACATTAAAAAAAAAAAATATATATATATATATATATATATATATATATATATATTGCCTTTGTAAAATTGGGATACAATGTAATTACATATTGTAAATTCCCAAGACTGTCTAGAACTAACTTTTATCATTCTCTAGAGCCATGTTAGTCCCCAAGTAACCTGAGTCCTCTTAGCCAGCTAGCAGAAGCAGCTTGCCAATACTTGCCACCCTGTAGGAGTGTCTTTTACAGTCTAGCTGAGTGCTGAAGTCAGGAGCCTGACAGACATGTTAATAGGCAAATTTTCTTTGAGGAAACCAACAGGAGATGTGTGAAAGATCACAGGAATCAGGTGGCCCTAAAGAGCCTCGCTGTTACAGTGAGTCTGCATCCTCTTCTAGCAACAGAAATGACAAGATCTATGGCAAAGATTGAAGTCTTCCCTATAAAAATACTGATGCAGACATTATATTTAAAGACTCAGATTCTTGTTTATGCTGTATCTAGTTGAACTCTGTCTCCATAATCCGGAGAAAACATCTTGGCCTGGAATATAGCAAATCAGAAAAATACACAATCTCTCTACTCACACATCCTTCTGCTCTGATTCAGTGCTGTCCTAAATAGGAGTCTGGGGAATTTATAGGAAACTGACTGCTTTTAGCGAACAATAGGAGCATTAAAATATTCTATACAGAAACAGAAAGCAGTGAGTCCTAAAACTGGGTGTATTTTTTTTCTCTACAAAGCCAAACTCTTCACTCATTCCCATACAAAGAACCTTTATTTTATTATGATGTTAAAGTAAGTCATAATAAGACTTAACAAAGCAAGGGAAGCTCTTAATTCAGTAATGAACTAGAAAATTCCTTTAATTCTAAAAACATTTTAAGAACGTGGGAATAAAATTTATTTTTTAATCTGTTTCTTTAGAAGTTGACTTTTTTTTAAAAAAAATAGCCGTTTTTCTGTTAAGAAGAGTTTAATATGTCAGTCTATTTTGTTGGTATTTAAAATGCTTGTTTTTGACCTGGTATATCTAACTGTATAGTGACATCATAGATACTAATGTCTTTGTAAACATATTACATTCACAACAGCAACAATGATTTTATTATATTTTTTATTGTTGGACCACACTAGACCCTACTTATGGATCACTTAGGATTTAGATGCCTAAAAACTCTGCTTAGGGATCACTAATAATGGAATCAGGAACTATATGGGATCAAACCTCAGTAAGCAGGGTTCAAAGCAAGAGCCTTACTAGATGTTCTATCTTTCTAAAAATCTTCTTAGAAAATAATAATGTGCTAAAATCACAGTTATGATAAATGGGAAAATAGGGATTTGAATTCAGGAATCTACTCACAATCATACATATATGTCACAAAAATCTAAGGAGTAAAGGAACGAGGCAAAGAAGTGAAGAGATGGATAACATTGGGCAGTCTATGACCAGTGTCAACAAATTGGCTTGGGCTCAGATTCTCTTCTTAAGGCCCTTATTTGTCTCTTGGTGGTTGCTTAATCATTTTTTGAAGGGAGGGGAAGTAAAAGGTTCTCCCAAACAGTGGGAAAGGGATCTGTGGGATTCACTAGCTTGTCTGTTGAATCAATACAAATGTCTGAAGATGTGAAGCTTTTACAGCCTAGCAATGTCAGGACTATCTGAGCCACTGAGACAGTACATGGCTTCCCCTAACAGTATCTGGGAACCTTTAGGACATAACATTTCTATAGCATGGAGACCATGTAGTGCAAATATTGTATCTGGATGGGGAGCACATTATTACTGAGATCCCACCACTACACTGTCCTTTGAACCCCTGGAATACTTTTTTGTAAACATTTCATTCTGTATAAGGACAAAAATATACAGGAACTTATGATGAGGATGAGGGCTCAGTTAACAGTAGAACTATCCCTCAATTTTCTTAAAATAAATGAACAGATATTTTAATAATGCTCTCTAGTCCTTGAGAAAGTGAATTCACTTATTAAAAGGATTCTTGTCAATTTTTCCTTTTTTGGTATATCACAATGATGATAATGATATGATGATATATGACCATTTTGAGTTTTGTGCCATATCACAGCTTATTCATGAATCTGATATCAGGCATATTCCTGGAAAGTTCAGGGACCATATGGGATTCCAAGAATGGAACCTTGGATAGTCATGTTCAAGGCAAATCCTTACCTTCTATATTAATACTTATCTGCAATATTACTGAAGTAAGATTTTTACAATTCTTGGGAAACAAAAAAATGAGATAAACGTAGAGATAATACTCAAATAATGTTTTGCTATGTCAATACTAATTAAGTTATTTAAGTAACTTTAGGGAATAGATTACAAGTAAAATATCTACAAAAATATTAAGCTACTATTTTTTGAGGGGTCACATTCAGAAGCACTCAGGGATTACTCCTGGCTCTACACTCAGAAATCACTCCTGGCAGGCTTGAGGGACCATATGTGATGCCGGGACAAATTACCATCCTTCTGCATGCAAGGCAAATGCCATACTTCCTTGCTATCTCTCCAGCCCTTAAGCTACTATTTTTAATGTATGTTTTCTTCATTCATTTTCAGAAAGGATGTACTAACTATCCTAATGCTGACATACATTTAACCAAGGTTACAAATTATACTGAGGGCAAGAGAGTTAAAAAAAGGGGGAAAAATAAAGAGATACAAGAAATGATCAGTTCTCCAGAAAGGATCTTTTCTAAGTTAAAATATAAAATAGAATTTAGTTATGCATATCTCTTGTGTGCAAGCAAATCTTTTAGGAGATGCAATATTGAAGCCAATACTTTAAACTCTTAAAGGTTTTTTATTTTTAAATGATAAATTTGGTTTAGTGACTTGCATTGGCTTTTAGGGCTGACAAAAAATATAATAAAATTTTACAACAATCACAAAATCAGAGATTAATTAGTTACTAGTTCCTAAGGCGAGTCTTCCAGGCTTCATAAACAGTAAAACTCCTTAGTTCCTTAGAATAAATAGACAGATAATTTAATAATACTCTATAGTCTTTGAGAATATGGTCTTCACTGGTTCTACTTAAATGCATTTTTGAGATTCAACCTTTCCTTTTTTTGTTTCTATAATACTTTTGTTCAAGTTAGGTTCCAAGAAATAGCTTTTATATAGATCAGATGAAAATGATTTTAGTGTTATGTTTTGAAAATAGGAAACTATAAACTAATCAAACTTAAATCCAGATTCCAAATTAAAAAAAAAGATGTTTAAATTAATTTCACACCAACAATGACCATTTAGAAATTAAAGCAGCAGTCGCTGCTTTGGTTACCGCATTGCTGAATTAAGACTTCTCAAGTGCTTGAGATCGTCTTCCAAGCTCACAGAATTTTGCCTGAGTCCTGTTTATTGTGTCCATAGGGCCTTTTACCTGTCCATCTGACTCAATTCCAACACCAATCCCACCACTATTGTAACATTCTCTCCACTTTTGTCATTAATAATCCAACCTCCCCAAAGCCTGTCCCTTGTCAGTATGTATAATATAGTTGATATTGCTTGGCACAATTAAATGGTAATGGAATTATCAAAATCATTAAAAGAAAACTTGTGGGATCAGAAAGATAGCATGGAAGTAAGGCGTTTGTCTTGCATGCAGAAGGACAGTGGTTTGAGACCTGGCATCCCATATGGTCTCCTGAGCCTGCCAGGAGCAATTTCTGAGAGTAGAGCCAGGAGAAACCCCTGAGTGCTGCTGGTGTGACCCAAAAACAAAAACCAAAAAAAAAAAAAAAGAAAAAGAAAAAGAAAAAGAAAGAAAGAAAAAAGAAAAAGAAAAAAAGAGAAAACTTTTGAAAATTCTCTTAAGTTCAAATAGGTTCATTATCTCATTATCTGAAGTTCTTCTAATTCTGAAGGTCTATTGCTTCTTTGTTTCTGGTTTTGTTGATTAGGCTCACTTTGGCATCTACAATAATTTCACATATAATTTGATGTATTACTAATTAGAAGTCAAAGTTAAAATCAAGAGAATGTTGTGCTGTGTTCTCAGTAGCTACACAGTTCAAGACTGAGGATCTCTGAACCTGGGCTAATGAGATCATATGGTGAAAGAGGTGTTTTGTTGAATTATTCTGAAGTGCCTCAATGTGATCAGCTATGAGGCTGGTATGTCCATGGGTCTTTGATGCAAGTTGTGCTTCTTTTTGAGAGCTCGATGAGTCTTTGGTGGTTATTTGCTCATGTAAATATAGTGGAAGGCTCTGCATTGTAATTATTACTCCTTAGACTTTTGGAAATACAGGGGTTCAGGGGGGTTGGTTGGGAGGGAGGCATCCCAATCTGGCTGCAAACTTTTCCTGGGGATAATAGTCACAGAAGCAACATACCTAGAGTGTTTTTGGCAGCTAGAAGTCCTTGCAAAGAATAGTAGAAAAGAAGTGAAACTAGGCCATCGGTGTGATTGCAGTTGTAAGATAAGTCTGTGTGTACAGACCTCGGGGCTTCAGCAGGGAAGGAGACTTTTTTTTTAAGCTGAATATTTGGTCAAAATATTCCTGATAGAATCTCTTTAAATCTTCTTCATTCCTTTTGATCTGTTACTATCTTTTTCATCTAGTTGTCTTATTAAATTGTAAACATTGCCTTTTCCCTCAAAAGCCATAGCTTAAGGCAGTTGATGCTGTATTGACGGCAAATTTTGTGTTTATTTTCATTACCATTGAACACTATTTGCAAATAATTCAATATTATAAATATTATTATCCCATTAAAGGATTGCTTTAGACCTGTGGTTAGACTAAGAGAAAGGAATTCTGGGTCATTTTAATTTATCTAAATTGTAACTTGTGTTGATGTGTCCTTTTTCATTTATTCTTTTTTTTCTTAATATAATTTTTATTTTTTTATTTTATTTTTATTTTTATTTATTTATTTATTTATTTATTTTTTTGGTTTTTGGGTCACACCCGGCAGTGCTCAGGAGTTACTCCTGGCTCCATGCTCAGAAATTGCTCCTGGCAGGCACGGGGGACCATATGGGGCACCGGGATTTGAACCGATGACCTTTTGCATGAAAGGCAAACGCCTTACCTCCATGCTATCTCACGGGCCCCATAATTTTTATTTTTAAACATGTTGGGTTACATATCGTTGGCAATCATATTTTAGGTACAAATTAGCATAAAATCAGGGGAACTCCCATCACCAAAAGGTCCTCAGTTCCCATCCTAGTTCCCATATCCTCTCCCCTACCGCACCCCCCCACAACCCGGGGTTGCTAAAGCAAGTGGTCACCTCTGCGTCTAATTTGCTACTTGGTGGTCTTACACCTGTTTGGTCTTGGTTACGCCCTTTCCCCCC
>PVKC010008547.1:0-27901 GCA_004027635.1 Crocidura indochinensis
TTCAATGTTTAAGGAGTAACCTAAGTCTTATGTCTTTAGATTATATTATGTGCTGCTAAGAAATAGTATGTACTACAATCTGGAGATTGGGGGGGACAAAGTAATTGTACATGGACTCTGTTTTGTTTTTCTTGTTCATTGCTGAAAGTTCAAGACTGAGATATCATCGATGGGACTACTGAGAATTCTGTTTATGCGTGATTGTCCTTCCACTGTAACTTTACCCTTTCCTCTTTCTTTGAATCTCTGTTCTCATAATAAAAAAAAGGAAAAAAAAGAAATAAATAAAAATATGATCTACCAGAAAAAGTAGTTAATAATATATAATTAAAAATTGGAGACAAAATGAAAAAGAAGCAATACTACCAACTTTATTCCTGCTTATCTTTTTCTTCTTTTTTTAAAAAAAATTTATTGTGATCAAAGTGAATTACAATTGTTTCACAGAAATATTTAAGGCACACAGTGACAATGAATGAGGGGCGTTCCCATCCCCCTAGTGCTGTCTTCCTCCACCCCATCCCCACCATATCTCCTACTTATCCCCCATAGCGCTAGTGTAACTCTTCCCCACTTGTACACTTGTTGTAAGCTGGGTATCAATTCTGTTGTCATTGACTATTGATTTGGTGTTCAAGTCTGATAATTTTTTAGTTCCACTATTTATGTGATTTACTGTTCTTGGTACTATCCATCCCCCCCTTCCACAAATTGTGAGAGATATACGGAAAAATATGGGAGAAGAAAACAAAAACACCATCAAAATAAAAAGGCAAAAGGGGAAAAAAAGGAATTAGGAGGAATCCGTCTAGGTGTTATAACTTTCCCTTTAGAAGGAGAAAGGGAAAAAAAGAAAAGGATAGCCAAAATAGAAACAAACAAACAAAAAGCAAATAAACAACAAAACAAAACAAAAACAAACAGCAAAACAAAACGAAAAACAATAGGACAATAGTAACAAAAGTACAAAAACAAAGAAAAAAGAACAAAACAAAATAAGTAAAAAAAACAAAGCCAGTCACACAAACATACACAAAAAAACCAAACCAGAAACTATTTAGAAAGGTTTGTGTTTCTTCTTCCTCCACTTTTTTTTTTTTTTTTTTGCATAGGAACAGTAAGTGTTGGGAAAATTAGAATGGGAATTTCATTGACCAGGAATAAACCCTTGAGTGCCTCTGGATGTGGCCCAAATAAAACAAAAAAAGTTTAAAAATTAGCCTTATGTACTTTTTTCTATGAGCAACCACTAAGCCCAATAGGCAGAAAACAATTCAGATATATTATGAATAACCTATCATTACAAAAACACTCTTCTTACTATTCCTCCTTATTATGCAACCTACTCTGAATGAAATATTGGGTCTAGGAACTTCACAATGCCCAGTTCTGGAGAGGAGGCCCCAGTGAAATTCTCTCTAGGTACAATTTTGTCTCAAACAGGCTTTACCCTGGTACAGTACAAAGTGAACAGACACACTGTTTCTTTTCTTTCTTTTTTTAAAAAAAAAAATCTAATTAAATGACCATGATTTAAAAAATTATTGATAATTGAATTTTACTTATATAATATTATAACATCGATCCCACCATCAAGGTCAACTTACTAATGTTCCAACTTTCTCCTGGTTGTCCGGCCTGCCACCTTGTTGGCATATTTTAAAGTTTGGTGGTTGCAGTCTGTATCTCATGTTTACTTAATTGCCAGTGCTGTGCTTTGGATATATAGCTATACCATTCTTCTACATCACTAATACCCTTTTTATTTGCAGATGAAGAGAGCTGTGCACCACTAAGCAATTCAGTAACTCCTGGTTGGAGACATAGGATTCCAGTTCTCTTTTCATAGCAAGCATTAGGTTTGACTAAAACAGATTAACACTGAACATTTCATGGAAGGAAGTGATTCAATTCAAAGCTTTCTGAAGGAAGCTTTTGTTTAGTATTCATATTGATACTAAGACAGCACATCGAAGGACTTAAAGGGTAATTGCACTAAGCATTTATGCAGCTGGAAGTTATTAGTGGTTGTAATAGCAAGAATAAGGAAGAATAAGGAAGAAAGTCAAGTCAATCATTCCTCTGACAGATATTAATGGGGCTTGATGTTGACCTGTTTCTCTATTTGATAGAAGAGAAATGTAATGCCATGGATAAGGTGGATGGTGATTTTTGTAAGACATTTAGTGAGTTCTTTGTAAGGTTCTTGCAGACAGGATGAAGAAAGGTGGACTGTCTACTAGGAAGATTGATAGGAATGTCTGATAAATGGATGGTGTCACTAGAAGGAAGATCTGTAATGTTGACCCTGGAGGCTCAGGATTCAGCTATTTCTTGTTCTTCATTTGTTATTTGTGCCTTCAGTGAAGACAAGCAAAGCCTCTTGATTTGATTAGTGTCAGTTTCTTTTGCTCTTAGTTTTAAATCTGTTCTGACATTATAAACCCAAGATTTAAATTTTGAAGCTTCTAAAAAAAATGAAGATTCTGTTTTCTCACATGTAGGAAGAGAATGCTGTGAATTTGTTAGAGAACTACTTGGAGAATGGAAGTAGATTAGTGTTATCACTAATTGCACACCTAGAATCTCAAAGTAAGTTCTAAAGAACAAATCTGCATAAACTAGCTAATATGATTCATATTTATGAACCACATAATAAAGATAAAGATTTTAAAATGACCCCAGCCAACTGAAATAAAGGCTGAATGTATGGCATTTAATATTAGTAGACCTACTCATGATCCAAGCCACTGCCATGTCTGTCCATTGGCCAGCAGCATAGATTCATCTAATTCTCAAAGGTGAAAGAAACCAGTCCTGAAAACTCTTGGATATACACATCTTGCAGCTGATTGCACTGGGGTGTCTTGGGAGGGAGACAGGTTAAATTCTCCCCTACCCTGCCACTGAAGCCTTGTGGGAATAATGTTAGAACATTGAACACAAAAAGTAATTGTATTATGAGTAACTCTGTAAATTAAAGTGTTTAAAATAAAGGAATTTATTTTAAAAGACATAAAGACGACAATAAAATCGATCAATCTTTCTCTTTCTTTTTGTACTCCAGCATGGTTCGATTTCAGAACCGAGACTATTGTGTGGTGCTTGTCTTTATTGCTGTAGTGCTCATTGGATATTTAATTTGATATTTCTTTCTGTATTGATGTGGTGTTTCAATTACCTTTTTCATGTCTTCACTCAAACTGAAGTTGAAAGACTCTAGAAGGACCCCACCATTTTCAGCTTATTTTATTTATTTATTTATTTTCTTATTTTTTTTACTCCATTCTATTGCTTTTTTTCCTTCAAATAAAACCACATAACTCAAAGTATAGAGCTCTACCTCTCAAGTAGAGGGGGAAACAAGGGAGGGTACCAGGACCAAACAGATATATGATCACTAATAGTAAGCTAGACAAAGACCTAGTAAGCTAGACCACCTACTCTAGCAGCCTGGGTGGCGGGGGGGTGTGTGTGTGATGGTGGGGATATTGTTGTAGGAAGGGAACGGGGATGTGGGGAGGACAAATTTGGTGATGGGTAGTCCCCTGATTCAATGTTAATATGTACCTAAAATACTACTGTGAAAGATATGTAAGCCAATATAATCAAAATAAAAATTTAAAAAAGGCATAAAGTAGTTCTGTAGTTATTTATAAGTTTTAGGAAAGCTTCTCAGGATCTCTTTATAGAACACAGAAGATAATAATACTCCACTGCTGTGGTCTACCAAGCTACTAGACTGAAGAAATCTACCCACTGGTTTTGAGGGTGGGGCAGTATGTGATACTGGGTTACCAAAAGGGTTAAATAAATAGGTCCCAGTACTATTTTTCTCACCCTGAAGATCATTCTGCCACATTTGGAAACAGAGCATGTAGGCAAAACTTCTCCCAGAGTGAAAGACTTTATGTAAGACCACAAATATAGGATATTGACTTATATAGCAAATTTTATGGTAATTACTAATATGGTCAGTTTTTATTTGTGACCACAGTATCTTAACACCTACAATAACTACATAGAGGATCACATGAGACAGACTATGAGATATATACAGAAGGTAAGGAATGAATCATAGCTCATGTATGAACAATTGTTTCCTTAGTATTCTTAAAGACAGTGCCCCTTAGTACTCTGTAAATTATGTCTACTGACAGATGTTGAAATGATTGCTTAGAGACTGCCAGACCATATCCTAGTGGCTTCTTCACAGCTTGTACAATCTTGAAGTCTGCACCAAGTGGCAAATAGGGAAACGATAAGAGGAAAACGTGTTCAGTTATACAGTCCCATGTGTATGTTCCACAGGTTTCTATTAGATTTGAAAGTTGCTTCTATTATAAATCTGTACTCCAAGCAGGTAACCATGCAGAATATTCTAAAATAGGTAAGAAGTAGTGGGTCACACAGTCATATATTTATTAGTAAAATGGTTTCTGTTCTCAGTATAGAAAAAGCACTCATGCAATTTGGATTTTGTAAAAATAGTTGATGGAAAAACTAAAATGATTCTTACTATTTTCAAACTACTCTGCTACATTACAGTTTTTACTTAGTAGATCCTTGTATGCTTAGTAAATATGTCTCCATGTCAAAGATAGATTATCTAATCAACTAAGAAGCAACAGATAGAATAACACCCTGTAGACATCTTGTGACAGATTAATAGTAACAAAATATACAAAGTTTTAGCATTTGTTTTTAAAAAAGAAAATTCCTAGACTATAAATAACTACATAATATTATTCGCATGTCTATATTAATACATATATATTGAACTTCTAAAATCTATGTCTCTATTCTTAAAGACACTTTTTTCACTTCACTGTTTATACCTTCATTACACTCTAATGCAATTAAAAAACAAGCTATAAATAAATATAAGAACCTTGACTTCTTGGCAGAAACAACATGAATTATTAGCTTAGGAGTTCACAAACATTGCAAGTAGAAGAGCCAAAACCAAATAAATATATTCAAAAGGACAAGAGACTCAAAAATATAAAAGGAACAAACTTCCAATGATAAATTGTTATGTGCAGTTAATATAAATGATGACTCCGTTCATACTTTATGTTAATTAAAATTTACTGATCTACAATACTATATAACTTAAGAAAGTAAAATTTCACACCTTTATGTGTATAAACCCTATTGTTCCCATTAAAAAAAATTTTTAGCACTATTCCTTTAGCTGCATGGCTACTTCTAGCCTTTAGTCCCATCTTCTTTGTATTGTATACAGAAAAGTTGATATGAAACATTTAAAATGTTTTCATTCTGAGAAAAATAAATTGAAATTATGTGTGATGACAGATGGTAATTACACTTTATATGTGATTATTTCAAAAATGTCAATTTAATATTATATATCCAAAATGATATATGATAACCAATTATATCTCAAAAAAAGAGAGAAGGTAAGCCAATCTATATTATATATATATATATATATATATATATATATATATATATATATATATATATATATATAAACCTCTGGGATGTTTTAGAATGGCAGAGTGCAGATTTCTCTGCCTTCCAGAGAGGCCCAGGAGCCACTACACTCAACCTTCTTCACCATATAATTGGCCCAGCTCCATGACTAATCTCAAAAAGAAGTCAGACAGCAAAATTACCTTAAGTAGAATTACTTTTAAGCTGAAAACTCTGGGGCCTTTTCTTAATGGGGCCAGATAGATTCCCCTCCCTTTCAGAGACATCCAACAGATCCCATATCCAATTTTCTCTAACATATAAATAGCCCAGCTCCATAACTCTTGGAACATAAGTGCCACCCTACATCGCCTCCATATTTCACAATATGACCTGCCCTGTAGTAGTACATCAAAATTGATGGGAATGTTACATAGATGATTACCAAGCTAAATGAACAACAATAACACAAAAGGCTCCATCTAGCATCAACCAACTCAGTAAATCCTCATAAAGAGACTGTAGGATGGGAGGCTGATCTGACAGTGACATCTGTCATCACATTTTCAGGGTTGACTCAGCTGATAATGCCTACGAGGTAGGTTCCCCTTATTCACTCACTGTTTCATATGCATTCCATCCAAAGCTGTGTATTCAACTAAAGACAAAGGCCATGCCCAAATATAGACTCTTATTTTGGTCCAGAGTATACAAATTACTACACTCCTCTGCTAGAACCTCTAAACAAGCTCTTATACAATTAATTTAGAAACATCATTATGATATATAACAATTACCACAAATTAACTTTTGTTGATTTATTTTCCGATAATTCTAAGAATTATAATTTTGACATTTCATAATAACAAGGAACATGAAGTAAATGTGTTCCTACTTAGGGAAAAGCTTGTGATGTGGTTGGAAAATTGGAACAATGATGGAGAGAAGGTGATACTAGTGGTGGGACAAGTATTAGAATATTGAATGTCAGGGCCCAGGAGATAGCATGGAGGTAAGGTGTTTACCTTTCATGCAAAAGGTCATCGGTTCGAATCCCGGTGCCCCATATGGTCCCCCGTGCCTGCCAGGAGCAATTTCTGAGCATGGAGCCAGGAGCAACCCTTGAGCACTGCCGGGTGTGACCAAAACAAACAAGCAAAAAAAAAAAAGAATACTGAATGTCTGAATGACTGAAAAAACTTTCATAAACAATTTTGTAAATCACAGTGTTCAAATAAAAAAAACCTCCTTGTGTTTACTCCTTGCAAGTAGATATTGAGGAAATTATGTTTGTTTCTTAATTTCTCTGGTATAAAAATGTTAAGACTAGCAAAAGAGGTGAGAGAACTATACCACAAAAACTTCAACACTTAAGAAAGAATCTGAAGAAGACGCAAGGAAACTGAAAAATTTTCTATGCTCATGGATTGGAGAAAGAAAGAAGTAAAATGCCTGCCTCAGCAGGTGAGGGTTGGGGGAAAGGGAAGTTGTTTTAAGGGAGGGGAGGAGGGAGGAAAACTGAAAACGATAATGGTGGGAAAAGAGCAACAGTGAAGGTTGTTGTACATTTTATAACTATAACTCAATCATAAACAACTTGATCATGAATAAACTGTATTATGAAAACCTGTAACTATGGTGTTTAAATGAAAATTAAAATAAAGAAATATAAAATACCCCCCAAAAAGACCCATGATAGCTAAAACCATACAGGAAGTAAAACAAGAAACTGGGAGGCATCTCATTACCTAACTTAAGCTGTACTATAAAACCATAGTGATCAAAACAGCATAGTTTTGTAATAAAAACAGACTATCAGACCAATGGGTCAGAACAGAATATCCATTGACAAAATCCCAAGTACATTGTCAAAGGAATCTTCAATGATAGGATGCCAAAGGCAAGAGTTATAAAATCAAATCTGAATAAATAGGACTACATCAAAGTAAAAAGGTTCTGAATGGCAAAAGATACATTGCTAAAATTAAATGACAGCCAATTATTTGAAAGAAAATATTTTCATTCAACACAGCTGATAAAGGTTTTATATGTAAGATATACAGAAAGTTCTCACAAAGGTTAACCCCACAACACCTAAAAGCCCCATTAAAAATGGGAAAAGAAAATGAACAGACACCTCTTTAAGGAAGACCAACAGATGGCCAAAAGGCACATGAGAAAATGTTCATTATTATGCATCATTAGGGAAGTCCAAATAAAGACAACAATGAGATATTATCTTACACTAGTGAGGATGGCACATATCAAAAATATTGGGAACAATGTGGTAGCTTAGAAGTGGTGAGAAAGAAACTTTCATACAGTGCTGGTGGAAATGCTACCTCATCCAATTCCTATGGAAAACTGTATGGAGGGTTCTCAGTAAACTCAAAATTGATTGCCATATGACCCAACAATCCTGCTTTTTGTGTATCTATTCCTAGGATAAAAAATACTGATCCAAAAGGATGTATGTATACTGATATTCATTGCAGTACTCTGTACAATAATAGCTAAGAGTTGCAAATAACCTAGATGTCCAACAACAGATGAATGGATCATGAAGCTGTGGTACATATACATAATTTAATACTACGTAACTATAGGGAATGGTGCAATAGTGCAATTTGCTACAACATGGATAGAAATGGAAGATATTATGTTCCATGCTGTAAGCCAGAAGAAGGATAAATACAGAATATCACTTATATGTGCTATTTAGAATAACTTAATGAAGAAATGCTATGGTTTAAAGAGGGTTTGTAGAGAACACTCTAGGACCCAAAGTATAGGGAGGAGAAGGAAAGAATTAAGTTCATGAAGATAAAGTCAAATATAAAATAAGGGACAAGAGACAAGGGGTCTTGGATGAATTGGTTATGTTAAGAAAGGACAGAACTGGGGCCGGAGCAGTAGCACAGCAGTAGGGCATTTGTCTTTGCATGTGCTGACCCAAGACTGACTTCGGTTCAATTCGGGAATCTCATATGGTTCCCAAGCCAGGAGCGATTTCTGAGAGCATAGTCAGAAGTAACCCCTGAACATTACTGGGTGTGGTCCAAAAACAAAACAAAAATTTAAAAAAGGACGGAACTAAATATCTAAGCCAGAGTCAACAAAAATGATACCGTGAGACACAAACTTTAGCAACCAATATTAAAAATAAGCCTGTTATGCTTGCAGACTTGTGCAGGAGGAGGTAGCCTCATGGGATTAACTCTAGGAATATGGTGGAAAAATGTTGACACTGTGGGTCCTGAAACATTCTAAGTCTAAAACCCAACTATGAATAATGTTGTAAATCACAATGGCTTAAATAATTTTTTTATAAAGTGTTATTGTTTAGGGGCCGGAGAGAGAGCACAGCGGTAGGGCATTTGCCTTGCAAGCAGTCGACCCAGCACGCATGATAGTTTAAATCCCCCAAGCTATTTCTCAGCATAGAGGCAGGAGTAACTCCTGAGCACCACTGGTCATGACCCAAAACCCAAAAATAATAATAATAATAATAATAATTTTTAAAAAGTTATAGCTAAAGGAGCCCTGTATCTAGGAGAAAGGTGGCAACTCCCATGTTTACAAACAGATTTCAAGAACACCCTGGTGATGGCTGAAATGCAGTAAAGAATGTCTCCAAAAAATGAGAGTACATGCTTCTTCAAACGAACCTAACACATAACAAAAAGTAGTGCTATGTGTCACAGTTAGCAACCTGAATCATGTGAATTTGAAATTCAGTACTGTCACTGTGTCACATTCAGTAAGGCATATGCTCTATAGCTGAGGCATATCAAATTATTCATATTCAACCATGTTAATGTAAGGACCAATGGACAGAGTCTCAGAGATATGTATGACTTCTCCAAAGCCAAACTACCAAGAAAGATCTAGACAATCTTTAAAACATCATTGAGCAAATATATGAGAAATTATTTTACCTGGCACAATACATAGACAGATAGATTAGATAGAGATAAATAGATAGATAAACAAGTAGTTTCTATATCTCCAAAGATGATGTTTAGAAGGCAACACCAGTAATTAAGAGTCCTTCTAAAACTGAGGATATCTGTGGTTTGATGAGGAAGGCAAATGGTGAATTACCATGGGTGGACCATGATTTGAGGAGTGTTCTCAAGTACCTGTAAGCAACACAAGTAAAAGAAAATAGAATCAGATGAAACTGCAGGAAATAAAAATAAAAATATTGAGGAAAAAGTCTTTTGTGATATTTAACTGTTTTTTTTCAGTGTAGAATTAGTAAACTCATTTTTAACACATTGTAACAATACTTAATTTGTCCTTTTCTACTGAAGGCCTATTATTCTCCATATTTATACTAGAAAATATTACATTATTCTCTTTTTTTGGAGTAAAACTTTATAGAGTTTAAAAGGTTTTTTCATTGTTTTAACTGATGTTGTACATATTTCTTTTTTTTAAGTTTGTAGTTTGGAAGGTGATATCTTCTTTTATTTAATAATAATTTTCATTTTGAGCAAAGTGGATTACATATCTTTCACAGTAATATTTTAAGTACATATTAATATTGAATCAGGGGAATTCCCACCACCAAAGCTGCCCTCCCACCACCCCTAATTTTTGCATGTAAAGTATGCTCTTGTTGTCAATAAAATTTTAGGTACATGATAACTTACTATCAGGGGGATTCCCTTCACCGAATTGTTCTCCCTACACCTCCGTTCATGAAATTATGAGAGCATGCTGTAAGCTTCCATACTAACTAATAAAGATAATGAATACAATTAGTAATTGACACATTATTTTTGGAACAGTAACTGATACATTGTTTTTATTAAATTCAATACTTATTTTAATTTTTGTGACTTATATTTCTCACAGGATAATTTGTAAGATTACTCTAATTAAATACTTTTATTTAAAAGACTGTAGTTTACTAAATTATTTGTAGTTAAATTTTAGGCATACAATTTTCAGCACCATCAGTGTCCGTCTCACTCCACCAATGTTTCCTGAGTCCATCTCAAACCTCTGCCAACCCTAGCTGGCCATCAATTAAAACACCTTTGATTAATTAATGAATTACTTTAATTTTACAATCCAGACATATTACGCAAGAAAGACTGGAAGAGGCAATTCCATCACTATATTATTTAACTTATTAACTTAAAATATAAATTGTTCCTGTTAGAGAAAATGAGTCATAAAAATGAAATTCAGGAAACATATAGCACTTAGTTTCAGACATGTAAAATCAGTGCTGTTCATATTCTGTTACAGTTCATCTTATCTAAAATGTTTAAGCAGCAATAAGTAGAATTCATCAGACTTGCTTTTGTCAATTGTTCACAAACTTCTAATTACACAATATTATCATGGTCTAATACTTATTATCTAATACTTATTACACATTATCTATACTTATTACACATCATTTTCCAACTTATTTATGATACCTCACTTAAGTCTCACAATTCTACAAGATAATTGCTACAGATTTCACATTTTATAGATTATAAATTAAAAACAAAGCCATGTTAAATTTACCTAAACTTACAAAGTAAATAAGTGTGTCAGGATTCAGATTGGACGAATGACCTTATAGCATACTATTGGCCATCTATTAATGAAAAGTGTCAAACAACTTGGTTTGGAGATTGTAAGTGTCTTGTAGACAAGGAAGATATTAAGAACTGGAAATTGAGCTCCTATTTGATCCAGCTATCCCACTCCTAGGGATATACTCTAGGAACACAAAAATTCAATACAAAAATCCCTTCCTCACACCAATATTCAGCACAGCACTTTTTATAATAGCCAGACTCTGAAAACAATCAAGATGGCCTTCAACAGATGAATGGTTAAAAAAACTGTGGTACATATATACAATGGAATATTATGTAGCTGTCAGAAGAGATGAAGTCTTGAAATTTTCCTGTACATGGATGTACATGGAATATTATGCTGAATAAAATTAGCCAGAGGGGGAGAGAGACACAGAATCGTCTCACTCATCTATGGGTTCTAAGAAAAATTAAAGACATTGAAATAATTCCCAGAGCTGAGGGCTGGAAGGACCGGCTCAAGATATAAATCTCACCCCAAAGAGTGGTAAGAGTGATGAGTGCAATTAGAGAAATAACTATGCTGAGAATTATCATAACAATTTTAGTGAGTGAGATATGTAGAAAGCCTGTCTCAAATACAGTTGGAGGACGGAGGAGGAAAGAGTTGGGGCATAGGTGATGAGAAGGTTGCATGGATGAAGAGGGATATCCTTGTTATGACTGAAACCCAACTACAATTATGTTTGTAATCACAGTGTTTAAATAAAGAAATAATTTAATTAAAAAAGTATCTAACAAGAAAAATGAAAATATTCTTCACTTATAAAATTTCTAAATGAGATCAGGAAAGAATTTACTCTTCTTCTAAAGATTGTTTAAAAATTCACTTCAAAATTATGTTCTTTCTCTTATTACCTTACCTGGGAAAGTCCTCACTTACAGGCCAAAAAAGCCCATTTTTGAAAAAAAAAGAAAAAGAAAATTCATCTAAAAGATTAAGGGAAATAGTATAAAAGGACTTAATGTATGAAACTAATTATATTTTTACTCAGTAGTTTTTCCAGCTATGATACCAAAGAAAAAGTGACAAAAATATCCAGATAAAGATCAAAATAAAAATAATTGCATTACAAAGAGCACTAAAAAAACTTAAATAACACTTATAAAGACAGTATCTGCAAGTCATATATCTGAAGAAACTTTAATAAGACTAACACTCCAATTTTAAAATGGGCTCAAGAGTTGAACACTCATGTTTGAAAGAAAGTATACAAATAGCCAATAAACACAGAATTTCTCCACAAACTCTTGACTTCATACATTGCTTGTGGGAATAAAAAATAGAACAGCTGTTTTGGAAATCAATTTTCAATACTTTAATATAGATATAGCATAAAATGTGTTAAACATAAAGACTAATAAACACAGAATTATCATGATTTGAAATTTAATTGGGTATATATATCCATCTAAATTTAAAATACATGACCATACTCAAACATATATATTATTAATAGTAAATATTATAATATTCTTAATAAGAAAATAAAACAAACCTTAATACTCAAATTGATGAATTAAATAAAATTATGAAATATATTATATAACATATATTATTTAGCATGTAAGGAATAAAAACCTGCTTTACAGTACAATATGGATGAACTTAGAAACATTATACTTAGTGAAAGAGACAAGCATACATATTTCATGTTTCCCTTTGTATGAAATGTCTAGAATAGAGAAATAGAGAGAGAAGATACATTATTAGATGCTAGTGAGTTGGATAGAGAGGATGAAAAATAATTGATGAGAATGAAAAAACAAATGGTTCTTGTGGGTCTTGGGAGTCTTATAGAAATATTATTAAATTGCAATAGTGATTGCAGAATTATATGAATATATATTTAAAACAATGTACAATTAAAAGTGAATTTTATGGTTTTGACATTTTAGTAAAGCATATTTTAGAAAATCAAAAAGCAAGTTTCCTCAAAGGTTGATTTTGACAAAAATATATGTTGTAAAGTTCACTTTTACATTGGTATACTTATATATATAAACTATCTTGACAATTTTATTATTTCTTACACACATTTGTGCTGAGGTTACATTGCTTTTTAGCATTATGTTTCTGGTTGCAACACTGTAATTTTCCAACTGTATATAACACATGATGATCACTATTCAAAATCATGGACATCCTTATTATTTTACCACAAAATGTTACCTTACATGGGACACACATCTCCTGAGAAGTTAGTTCCTTGGGTAAAAGATATCCACATATTCTCAGTTGTGCATGTACTGAAAAACATGTATAGTCTTAGTTCTCTTAAAAACAATGCAAAACAAGGCATGTATAATCAGAAAAGCCCTAATCTTAGTGCATGTTTGGTAGATTGAACCATGCTATTCTAAACACTGTTGTAGTATGGTTTAGGAGTCTGTGCTTCAAATACACCATAAATTTTCCCCTTATCTAACAAAAGGGATTCCTACTCTATCCTTGATATGAACTCAATTTCAGGGACACCAACTGTCTTTAGTTTTTATCTGAAGAGGAATCTTTTAAAAGAGCTGGATAAATAAACTGAGCCCTCAACTGTTTCACAAGTTTCTCCTCAGATTGGTTTGGTTTTGAGGTCCATGTTGCAGCCTTGCATTGTGCCACTATCACCTTATGATCATTACTTAATTGCCACAATTAGAAGTTTGGAACCAACATATTTGCCTCATTTAGAAGTTTGAAACCAAGTGCATAAGAGTTTTCAAGGAGAAAACTTAGTCTCTTTAATAATTGATTGTTGATGCCCAATGTTAGTATTACAATTTGCATTCATTGGATCTTTGTTTATTTTGAACATTACCAATGATACACACTGCAAACCACAATGTTTTTCTGTTAATTTCTCAAAATCTTGAGAATATATGAAGCTATTTATGAAGCTGTTGAATTACACATGTGAAAGAGAAAACCTAAAAACTATATAATAGTAGTGCTGAAGATATCAATTTATTTTATATATGATGGCTCTGGGTTTCCTTAAATTATGTGTTAGGCTGAACCATGTCATGATAGAAAAATTAACCACTCATCTAAATTAATACACTTTTTACTTCAGAAAATTAAAATCAAGGTAATAAGAGGCTGAACTTGCTGAAACTCATAGAAAACTAGAATTCAATGATTACTGGAATGAAAAAAAAACAAAAGGAAGTTCATGCTTATGTTTATTAATTATTGAGAGTTGCCTTGCTTTATTTATTTACCATTTAAATATCTGTCCCACAGCAATATGAAGTTATCCATCATCTATTACTTAGGCAAAAATCAGAGATGATAATAATCCATACCTTATATGTATATCTTTATATAAATATCCTCAATCCTCAATCTCTCCTACTTATCCTCCTTACTTTATATACATTTATGTACATGTACATATAGATAGATAAATAAGCTAAAAGAAGTTGAGGCTTGTGAAAAGCAATGTGGAATAATATATTTTTTATTTAAAAATATCCAAAGAACATTTAGAGCATATCTTAAAAAAAAAGTTCCTGATCTGAATTGAATTGTTGAAGTTTATCAACAATCAACATCTGGCAGTATTATGGAACAAAAGTAATTTTTCGTTTTTGTCTTTTTTAAATTCCTATCAGATTCCTAGGAGTGACATCTATGGTCCTTCAAATTTTTATCACTGTAACTATTTTATATCTTTATTATTCACAATTCAATATATTATGTAGGTTTAAAACTTTATTCTTTCTAAACATGCATACATTAGTTGTATATGATTTCATGTGCATGTGTACATTCATGTGGCATGTGGGAAGGGAAATACTTAGCAGTGCTCAGAGCTTATTCCTGGCTTTGTGTTCAGGGATCATTCTTGGTGGGGCTCAGGTGATCATGTTTGCTTGGGATCAAACTAAGTAGACAGTATGCAATGCAACCAGCTTACTACTTTACATCTCTCTGGCCCTAAGTCTATATGAAATTAAAAATCCTTCATTAAACAGAAAACTTCCAAGCTATAACCTAGGCCTTTGTTGGGTCCAAAAGCCATGGGTCAAGTATCAGGACAAATTATCGCTAATTTTATATACTGAACAATTGGACTTGCCACTAATGGTTTTTAAAAATACCTCTTAGTTTCTTTGATATTACTTAGACTTGTGCAGTTACTCTTAGTAAATTCATGAGAACAATTTGACTCCAAAACTGAGTGCTTTAAGAAAGATTGTTTAATATATTTAAACCAAGGTTGACTCAAAATGACTATTCTAAACACATCAACTTTCTTAAATTGATGGGAGAAACTAGCAAATTGACTCATTGTCCCTATGTGCCTCAAATATTACTGTGAGAGATTTGTAATTCACATCGACCATGATAAAAATTAAACAACAACAACAACAACAACAAAAACTAGCAAATTGAATGACCTTTTTTCTTTGGGGATTTATCAGCTTTCAGTTCTAGCCTTTATAATATTTTGAATCAAAATGAGATCTGAAACTTTTACTAAAATATTTCAGAACATCTGAAGACTTTTGTGATTCTAACGTAAAAATCAATGCTTATTAGCCCAGACACTTTATTTCTCTTTCTCTTTTTCTTTTCTTCTTTTCTTTTGACCATATACAGGGGCTCTCAGGGTGTATCCTCCTGGTTCAGTGAAGGGAGTAGGAGACTTCTGTTTGCAAAGCAAATTAGGAATCTAGTGACCTTTTCCTCTTGTCCAGTCCTCAATATTTATCTCTCCCTTCTCATCATCTCTTAAAACATCAAAAAAAAAAAAGATAAGCAAACAGTTTGATTTACACATTTGTCTTCACTGTTTTCTCTTAATTTAAGAATTCTTAACTTGGAATCTGAATATTTCAAGATATTTCAAAATCTTTATGTTAATTTTGGGATATTGTTCTTGTATATTTTTCTAATACTGGTTTTCATATTTTTCAGAGCTTTTTCATTCTTTCATTTTTCTTTAAAATAAAAATTTGATAGTACCATGGGTAAATGTGATTGTTTTGCATACAACAACCTGAGGTTGAGCCCTGGAAGCCCATGTGGTCCCAAAAGCACTGCCAGAAGTGAAATTTCTCAGTAAAGAAGCAGAGGTAACCTCTGAGCATCACCAGATATGGTTCCCAAAATAAAACGAGTAAATAAAGAATTTTAAATATCGTCCTTATGGTATTGATGTGGTATTAGGGATTAGGTTTGTCATGTGCAAGGCAGACAGGTTCCTTGGCTATTGTGTTCTCTCTCTGGTTTCTACTTCCTCTCTTTACTATTTTTAATTTCAGTATATTATGAACTAGTTTTGTTTTTATTTAATGGAAAATTCCCTGCAGGTTAAAGTACTCAATAAAGATGATTTTTCTTTCAGGGAACTTTTTACCCTTTATCCTTATTAGTGCACATTAAATTTTATCAGAGGAACAAACATCCCAAGAAATATGGATCAACAAAATGGCAACACAATTGGGTGTAATTAGCTTTAGTTTTGATACAATACAATTGCTTAGATTTATAACATAGAAATAAGACTATATGTGATTATTACTTAAACCTACAAAGTAATCTCCCTGCTTTAGCTCTTCAGCCATCATTTATGAACTAGATGCAACTCGCTATATAAAGGTTTCAGGAAGACAAAGAGATTAAATTTTATTGCAGAAAATGGAAGTCATTTGAGGGAAAAATTCACAAAACTACAGGAATAACTGGCTTCAGTAGCAGGATCACTGTGAAAACCTCAGAAAAGAAATAAATCATTCGTAACATATGTCATTGTTTCCATATACACAATAATTTCCCTGCAATTGATACAAATATCACTGGGAGAAAAACAAGATATCAGAAGTATTTCTGACTGACTCAACTAGTAATTATTCAAAGGTCAGTGGGAACAAATAATCATATCAACTCCTGTTAATAGAAGGAGCTAAAAATTAGTGACTATTTACCATGTGATATTACATGGTGTAAGACTTTTGGTGTTATGCTAAATTTCTAGTTTAATAAAAAATAATAAACATAATTAAAACAAATCAATACTAGGCACTTATAAAGTAAGTGTTCTAGTAAAATAAACTGTTTCTACTTTGGTTAAATGATAAGGCATAAATAAGTGCACAAAGCTAGACTTCTCGCAAAGATTTGTGTTTTATGTATTATGTACTGCAATCCTTTAATTCTTAATTTATTTTTATATTAATTCTTAATGCCTTTATACTATACATTTGTATAAAATAAAAGCTCCCTCTAGTGGCTATAAATATACCACTTTCGCACTTTCGTGCTATTTAAGATATAAATATTTTCTTACAGGAGCCTGATCTTTCCTCACAAAAACCATATAAGCAATACGAAAACATTTTTTATCAAAACTTCTCAGGTAGTTAATATGTCTAGTGATTATATCCACCATTTACCATATTAAAACTAAATATCTTAAAGTATAACTTTACTTAAACGGTAACAAAATATATTTTAGCAAACGTTTTAGGTTTTTGTTTTGTTTAGGGGTCACACCCGGCAGCACTCAGAGGTTACTCCTGACTCTATGCTTAGAAATCGCCCCTGGGAGGCACAGGGAACCATATGGGATGCCGGGATTCGAACCACCATCCTTCTGCATGCAGGGCAAATGCCTTACCTTCATGCTATCTCTCTGGCCCCATATTTTAACAAACATAACTATAAAGAACAAGTTATCTGTTTTACATTTCTACAAATATTTAATGTTATGCTTAAAATAATAAGATTTCAACATGTTTTATTAGTTAAATATGTTGCTTTGGTTTAATACATCTGTATAAAAGGTTAATTTCTTTTTTAATATTTTATTTTTTAAAATAATATCTTTACTTAAGCACCATGATTACAAACACGTTTATAGTTGGGTTTCAGTTATAAAAATGAACACCCCCTCTTTCACCAGTGCAACCTCTCCACCCACAACGCCATTCATCTCCCTCCTCTCACACCTCTTGCCTGTATAAGAGATAGGCATACTACTCTCGCATACTACCTTTGTCATGATAGTTGTCATTGTAGTTATTTCTCTAACTGTTCTCTCCATTCTTTGTGGTAAGTTTCATTTGTGGTCAGTCCTTCCAGCCCTCTTCCCTTTTTTCTTTGGGTATTATTACAACAATGTCTATTTTTTCTTAAAACCCATAGAGGAGTGAGATATTCTGTACCTATCTCTCTCCCTCTGCTTATTCCACTCAGCTTAATAGTTTCCATGTCCTTGTATAGGAAAATTTCATGACTTAATTTTTCCTGATGGCTGTATAGTCCGTTGTGTATATGTACCACAGTTTCTTTAGCCACCCATCTATTATTGGGCATCTGGGCTGCTTCCAGATGTTGGCAATTGTAAATTGTGCTACAATGAATATAGGCTTTTATTTTGTTTTTATTTTATTTTATTGAACCCATTGTGATCTACAAAATTCTTCATAGTTGAATTATATATATATAATTCATATATATTAAACAGCATTATATTTTAAACAACATTACTATATAAGACACTGGTTGTGAAAATGGTCCTGATATATACATATATATATCAGGACCATTTCCACAATATACATATATATATGGATATTAGGACCATCCCCACTACCAGTGTCTTATATAGTAATGTTGGAAAGGAAAGACATCAGATAGTAACATTTGTGGGTGGTTGTGGAAATTTTATTCATTATTACACCAAAAGTTGACAAAGTAATAGTATCTTAAATACTACTTGTTCTATAAAATATGAAGCCATATCAATAAACTTTTGAACCCTACTAAATTACACTACATTGGTTTATCATTAATTTTAAATTAAATTTCAAAGTGAAATTTTCAGACATACATTCAAATAGAATACAGTGACCATCTGGATATAACTGCACTTAGATTTTCAAACATAAACACAACTTATTACCAAAATAACATATATAACAATTCTTATGTATTGGGAAGTTATTATACTAATACAGACTAAGAAAATTTCCAATATTTTTAAAATTATATTTAAAAATATTGTCAAAAGTTTTAGACTCACTTTTACTTTTGGAAAATGCATAAAGTACTTAAGATTGAATAAATATAATTTTCCAGGCTTTAAAGTCAGCATGATGTTCCTAAAGAACTGGCTACCTTAGCTAGCAACTTAAACAATTGAAATAAACTTTCCTCAGAATATTCTTCCTACTTCTATTGATTGTAACAGAAGTGTTTCATATATATATATATATATATATATATATATATGTGTGTGTGTGTGTGTGTCATTTTTTCACATTAGACTATATTTTAACATTTTATAGTTAAAGTAAGTACTTTTGCTGATTTGTCAGTTATTTATACAAATATATACACATACCTTGCATATATACATACATATATATATATATATATATACATCAGGTTGTATAGAGAACTAATTCTTGGCTCTGCACTCAGAGATCATTTCTAATGAGAATGAGATGACCATATGGAATACCTTGGCTCAAACCTAGATTGGCTGTATGCAAAGCAAGAACTTTTCCAATATACAATTTATCTGGGCCCCATAAGAGAAATTCATAAGCAGCCTTCTCCTTATCTGTTTGTTTATTTTTTGGGGGGGCCACACCCAGCATTGCTCAGGGGGGATACTCCTGGGTCTACGCTCAGAAATTACTCCTGGCATGCTCAGGGACATATGGAATGCCAGGGATGCCAGGTATCAAACCCAAGTTAGCAGTATGCAAGGAAAACACCCTACCTGCTGTGTTACTGCTTAATTTTATAGAAATCATTTTGACCTTATAGATTCAAGTTCCTCAAACATTATAAGTCTGAATAATAGCATCTATACCTGCCTAGTTAATGGCAGTTATACATGTTGTCCAGCATCGGTCTACAGAACTTAAGTAACACTGTGAAAGACTCTCCTGACAAAGACTTGAGAATTGCCAGAGATTATTTTTTGAGAACAAGAATTTATACAATTGTACTATTGTATAAATTGTATACTATTATACTATTGTAGATGAGACATCTTACAGTAATAGATGATGAGGCAGTAACAGAGATGAGGCTCCTTACTGTAATAGACATAAATACTTAAGTCTAGAAACTTCAATTAATTTACTAAAGGATATACAGTTCCTGTGTAATTTTATTGCATTGTGTTTCCAAAAGAGAAATTTAAATTCTGAATCCTCAATATAAATACATTTTAACACTGCTAAGAATTATAATCACTAAAATTTTAACTAACCTTTCCATTGTCAATGAAGATTTACATATTATTTTAGCAATTTTATTAGATTACTTAAAGCAATTGTCTTTTATGTAGACTTCTATATATCCATAGAGTAGCATATGGTCCATGCAAGAGTTTGTCATAAGGCTAAAATTGTAAATAAATTTTACCTAGTATATATCTCAGAAATATTCTGTATAACGTAATATATTGAAACAAATTAGTACTTTAGGACTGGTATTACATTTTTTTCAATATGTATCAATATTGTATTGGTATTGATATAACAACATTATAATATATTGGTAAAATGTTTCTACATTCTGTGAATTGTTATTTATCAATATGATTATAAACAAAAATTTCACAGCTTAGTAAAAATAAAGAGCCACATACAGTGTTTCATTAAAATCAAGTGCAATTGCTAAATTTGAAGAGCTTTATATGAGGAGCCACAGAGATAGCACAAGGTGTATATTTGCATGCTAGGGGCTTTGTTTCCACTGTTAAAACTGCATGGTCCCTCCAAAGTAAGTTTGGGGTAGCCCCAAAGACCTGAAAATCACCACCAGTTTTCCCTTTGTGACTTCTAAGCAAAACAAGACACAAGTAGTACTGCATCCCTGCTCAGCTTTAACAGGCATGATTCCCTGCTCTGAGAGCACCTTAAAAATTCCCTTCCTAAAAAAAACTATATTTTGGGTATACAGTTTAAATGCCCAAGTTAAATGAAATGATATTACCAGTAAGTGTTTTACAACTCAGGAATCTATTAAGTTTAATACACATAGCATAAAATTTAGATTGATTATCTAAAATAATATTTTATAAAATAAAAATAAAAATAATTTGGATATTAAAACCTGCATAAAGTATAATGCAGAACATATACAATTTCTACTTTGGCTTATTTTTATTGAAGGTTAAGGGTGAAAAATAGCATTTAGACTTAAAAAGATAAATGAACATTTTTGAGAGATATGATCTTTTTCTTTTAAGATATAAAATTTGATAGAAACATCCAAGAAAATTTGGAATATTGCTAGTTTAATTAATATCAATGTGAGGTAATTCATATTTATTTTCAAATATAACCTTATTTACCAGTTTCATTTTGGTTGTACTGAGTAGGATTTGGGAGATTTAATTATCAGTATGTAGAAAATTATTCTAATTTGTAAGATATTATTCACTGAGTATTACTAAGACTGATATAGTAAAAATTTTAATGAGTTGAGTCATTTAATGAATGCTTGAAAATGACTAGTTTTGGAGGCAGCTAAGAACACATTAATTTGGAAAGAAAAATTTAAATATTGACATTGCTCACAGAGGAAAGATTACATAATATTCTCTATTTCTAGAATAATAGAAATAATGCATATAAGTACTAATAAAATATTAAGTTGTAAATTTTATACTACCAAATATAGATATATCTTAACAATAAACTGCATATAATAATATTCTTTCTTGATCATGAATCTATTAAATTGAGTTTGTCTAAACTGAATAGTAAGAAACATTCTAATCTAGCATTAACTAGATGGATCACTAACTATATAAATAGAGGAAATGATAGCTCTTTCACTACTAAGCAGAACTGGGGTTCTGAGAAGTACCATCACCTTGGAATGGCCCCAGAATAGTTTCAGGAGGAAATGTGTAAGTAAGGAGAAGAGAGGAAACAAAATGGTTGGTGAGAGTTAGCCAAAGATGCATTACAAAGGCTACGGTACAAAACCAGGAGTAAACCCTGAACACTGCTGTGCATGGTCTGCTCACCCTTCCCAAATAGTAAAGCTGGTGAGGTAATTCTTCTGATAGCTCTCTTCTACCAACAAAATCCTAAAGAACTCAGGTAGGTACACCTGCTTCCAGGCAATTGAATCATGGCAGTACTATATAAGAAGGGGTTCTTAGGATTGAATAGTTGCCAAAACATAACAAAGCAAAACAAGATCTCTTCTAACAAAGAAGCATTGCAAAAGTAAGCAAAATTCAAAACTCATTTCAAAAAGTTCTGGTCCGTAAACTGCAGCAAACATCATCATTCACTTGACATATGGTTAAGGTTATAGAACCAGAGCTCTACCTCTAGATAAAATGACCTCAGTGATAAAAAAGAATACTAGCAAAGAAACTACCTTATAACAAGTAACCAGGGGGGAGGTCATTAAGGCGATTTCTTGTTCTATGAAAAGAAAAAAGAAACCATTTTACAAAGTATATATAAACATTAAAAAACATTAAATCTTAAAAGGGTGAGAAAATTAGCATTATCCTCTGTTATATTTAAAGTAAAACTAGAGCTGTCCAGGGGATAAATTTAATAGTAATAAGTAAAATTACTTCTTGAGTGACCTGTCAATAAGACATATTGAGGGGACAAGGAAGTAATACAGAGTTTAAGGGTCATGCCTTACAAAGTTCCTACCCAATTTGATCACTGACACCATACATGAAATGTACTAGCATTTCTGGGTATATCCTAGAGGGCTCAAATACTGCCAGCTTTAGTTCTGGAGGTGCTCACCCTATTCCCAGGCCCTTGCAGTAAATGATAGAACCAGATGCAGAGAATTGCTAGGAGTGGCCCCAAGAAATCCTGAGCACTACTTGGGTGGCTTCCAACAGGGAAAAATACTAATAATTAATTTAATTAATTACTTATTGTAATTAATTAAATGGTAACTTTGGGTCAAAAATATTAAATAACGGTTTGTGTTAAATACCTTCATTTTTTATTTTTTACATGATGACTAAAGCACTAAAAAATATAGTACTACATTTGTTTTTTGGCCAAGATTGTTTCACATTTTGAGCAGAGAATAAAATTAGCACTAAATATTGCTTGCCAAGGCTCTTTTCCAATTTCATAAATTTAAAATCTATCTAAAGAAAAAAAGGGCTGCATATTTATTTATATGTTTGAATAAGCCTTTCATCAAGCTCTTTAGTATAATATACAATAAACCTTATGAATCAGGATGGCAATAAACTCATCCCTGAAATACTGTACTGGACTAGGAATAGGAAAAAGTGAGGCCATTAACAAATATTGAGCAAATGCTAACTAAAGTCAGAAACTACCAGAACTAAGGCCATTCACTAAGGTCATAAATGTCAACACCATTGTAAATACATGACCTTAATTAGAACAAAAAATCAGACTTATTTCCCATTTAACATTATTATATCTAACCTATCATTTAGGTCTAGTAAAACTTCTACATAATTGCTCCACCCTATATGAAGGAGCATCTGACTAAACTGTATACCAATGACCAGGAAAAGGCAGTTGTATAAGAAAATGATTAGAACTCTAGTTTTTTATTTTTCACATAAATATTCTTATTTAATCTTTTCAACAACTCTGCACTGTAGATGATATAATCTTGAGAGAGTAGAAATCAAATAACTAAGCTTATCTGTAAATTACTTAAAGACAGAAAGACATTCTCTTAACATAACTTTTATACTTTCCCCAAAAATAAAATCCTTTTCAGTTCACTTGCATCTAGACAGAACTCTGCAAACAATAAATATTTGTTGAGGATGAGTTTATTTGATGATAGACTTACAAATTTTGATGATACAGATGTTAATAAACTTCTCATCTATTTCCCTTTATATAACTTACTTATGTCCCAAAAAAATCCCCTGAAAAAGAATTGCAAATTTTGGCAACATTCTGGTATACTTCCAGATTGTAAATGTTCCAGTAGATTGAACATGCTGACACAGCCTAAGTCAAGATTAAATGTTCAGACTCAAAAAGAAATACATTAAATACACAAAGAAGCAGACTACCAGTTTTATTCATTGAAACAAACACTGTCATTTAAAACAGTCAAACAATGAAAAATTGTATGTACTGAGGTGTTAATCACAGAGTTGTTTGTAATGATGAAAATTCAAACATGAAACAACAGAAGTGTTGACACATTAGTATGTTAAGTGGTTAACCATGACATCTAACTTGTAAGTAATAATATCATATTCAATCCTAATCTTCATTTATTAAGATTATTATTAATCTCCATTTATTATTTTGGTCTTTGACAATGTATATTTGGGAAACCATATCCCAATATGTTAAAAGCAGTTACTTCAGAGTGAGATAAATATAATTTTCATAATTACTCCTTATTTGTTGATATATTAAATTATTTTTTACTAAAATATTATAGCTTATAAAGTGCTGAAATCATTATTTTATGCTTGCAAGGATACTAAATGACTCTAGTGTCTCAAGATCCTTCCATTTTTGTTCTAAGGTCCCAAATTACTCCATATTTTTCTATAACATCTGCCTTTATGTAATGGACATGTTTTTATTAAAATGTTTAAGATACTATGTACAATCTAATAATAGAATTCTAATATTTATAACTTAATATTTAAAAGTAAAATTATGTTTAAAATATATTATTATTTGAAAATGCATCAAGCAGGGGCTGAAGATAGAGTGTCAGAGTTAAGCCCTGTTTAGTTTCCAGTGTCATATGGTCCCTAAACACTGAGTAGAGCAGCATATCATCTTCTAGTACTCAAATTGAACCTCAGCCAGGTTACTGGAAATTTCTTGGAATAAGCCCCTGGGGCTTCCTAAATAAATAAACAAACAAAGATGTAATTTGAGGAATATATACCCTTAGAGAGAATACTATGATTGCTTCTTTAAGGTGAATTTTGAAAAGTATTTTTTTATACATCAATAACTGGAACACAGCATGTGTAGTTAGGTTATATAGCAGCTGCAGTATGGTGGTTAAAGATATTGACTAATAGGGATGATCAGAATTTAGCCTATACACAAGATAGCCTATGTGTAGAGTGACATACTGAATTAGCCTACATGTTTCAACATGGAGTTATTCTTATTTATGGATCTGATACAAACATTTGCAATCCACCTAAACATTATCACCAAAATTTCAATCTTGTTGAGGCAGTCTCTTTGGATACAATTACCTTGAACATAATACACTGAGATTATATTATGATATGATTCCTATAAACTTTTGAGGTTAGTACTAGTTCTTGCATGGCAAACATTTGGCCAATTTACCTACATCAACAATATTTAAGATATTTATAAAATCATCTATTCCTATCTTTTAATCTTGAATCTATTCCTTGTAATGTTAAGTAACTGTAATTTGCTTTACCTGAGAATTTATAACTGCCTCAGATTTTAATTATGCACATTTTGCCATTAAAGTTTAATTGAGAGAGTTTGAGAGAGACCCCTTAAATACATAAGGCAAAATATTTTATAGTATCATAACTAAATCAAATAAAATTATAAGCTATTTTAATTTATTTTCATTTGATCAACCTGAACATTATATTTTTGATTATGGAATTCACATAAAATTCACATTAAATTGTAAATTACCATTGTGCAAGAGCCATGCTAATCTTCTCTGAATAATTCTCATTTTACTGTGCATAAACAGAGTAATTTTACCTTGTTTTTGTTTTCCTTCTTTTTTTTTGTTTTGTTTTGTTTGTTTTTTTGAGGGGCCATACCCGGTGTTGATTAGATGTTATTTATGGCTCTGTTTTCAGCAGTTCCTCCTGGAAGTATCTAAAAAACCATATAGGAACTCAGGGATTGAACCTGGGTTGGCAGATTCAATATAAGGCATGTGCCTTATACACTGTACTATCTCTCTAGCCTCTCATTTTCTTTTCTTTTTTTTTACTCTCTTTTTTTTTGGGGGGGGGGTCACACCCGGCAGTGCTCAGGGGTTACTCCTGGCTCCATGCTCAGAAATTGCTCCTGGCAGGCACGGGGGACCATATGGGGCACCGGGATTCGAACCGATGACCTTTTGCATGAAAAGCAAACGCCTTACCTCCATGCTATCTCCCAGGCCCCTCTCATTTTATTTTCAATTTATTGATCCATTTTGAAAGTTTTTAATATTATGATTTTGACTCATAATTACACCATTCATATGATTTGCTACTTTGGTGTTCACCTTTCTATACTGAGTTAATATCTAACACAGAGCTGTTTTAAGCATTCCTTTCTCTTAGCTGAATTTGAGCCAAATTTGTACTTACATGAATGTTAATTTTAAATATGCTTCTAGAGGCTGCATTGATAGTGGAGTGGGTAGGATGTTTGAATCTTACATGCAGCCAGTCTGGGTTTGATTCCAGTACCCCAGATGGTTGTCCCAAACTGCCAGGACTGATCCCAGAGAGAAGAGGCAGGAGTAATCCAAGAGCAGAGTTGCCAATGTGCCTCCCAAAAATCCTAAATGTATTCTAGTTAATATATTTGCAAACGAATATTACTTATGGAATTTCTGGTAAAATACAGAAGAATAATTGCGTCTTTAATTAAAAAAAAACTGTTTTAAAATTAAAAGTAATGTCTATCTGAAGTTCCTAATGTGCCAAAACAATGGATAGCAGAAAGAAAAAAAATATCAGTGCTATATATACTGCACATATCATACAAAAATATTTTATGGCCACCAAACAAAAAATTAATAATAATCTGTTTTCTTTTATAAATTATAAATTTCTGTAATGGAACACAGAATATCTACAAGGTAGATAAAAATATCTATATTTTTATAAAGTAAGTATAAAATTAACAAAACATAATAAATTGAGCTTCAATAAATTACATATTTTGATCATTAGAAGATACTTAGTAAAAGTAAGAGACTTGAAAATATTTTCAACACATAAAATGAAAAATGACTTGCAGTCAGAAGCCAAATATATTTATAATTAATCATTAAAAAATTAAAATATTCCAATTAAAGTGAACATAGATTTGAAAAGTTCATTACAGAATATAAATGTAATTAGTCATCAGGGAACTTAAAAACCATAGAGGAAAATCGCTTTATAGTCATTATTATGCAAACATTAAACACACATATGCACACAAAGATAAAATGTTGGCAATACTAATTCCAAGTTGATAATCTTGGGGCCGGGCGGTGGCGCTGGAGGTAAGGTGCCTGCCTTACCGCGCTAGCCTTGGACGGACACTGGTTCGATCCCCCGTGCCCCATATGGTCCCCCAGGCCAGGTGCGACTTCTGAGCGCATAGCCAGGAGTAACCCCTGAGTGTCACTGGGTGTGGCCCAAACCCCCCCCCAAAAAAGTTGATAATCTTATGATATTCAGTGTATAATTTATCATACTATCTAACAACTTTAGTCTTAGGAATTGTTTAACCATGGTAAATAAAAATTTAAAAAAAATACTAGACTTGTAAAGAATATAGCAACTTTCTTTATAATATCTCTCAATTCCATTAAATTCAAATGTCTAACAATAGTGAATGGTTTAACAAGTATGGTAAATATCCATTCAATGAAATAAATATAGATAACTAAAATATACAAATGATGCATATATATAATACGATCGATTTTTAAAAGTATGTATTATCAGCACACACAATACTAATTTATTAGTTTAAAATTCTAGAATATATAATACTAACAAATAATGACAAAAGAATTTACTAGAGAGATCATGATAGAATTTGACATACTGTAAAAAAAACTTTATAGGATAATTTCAGTATATTTCAGTGGTGGTTAAATGATTAAATAGATTTTTCTAAACTTTCCAAACATACACTTAAAATTTATGATT
>PVKC010008548.1:0-27337 GCA_004027635.1 Crocidura indochinensis
GTTTTTGTCTTGTAGGTGGTTGACCAGGGTTCAATTCCTGGCACAACCTAGGATCCCTGAGTATGCCTTCCCCCACCAGTGATACCTAAGCATACACCCAATAATGACCCCTGAGCACTGCTGGATGTGTCTCCCCTCCCAAAGAAAATCATTTAAGCAAGAATACTTCTAAAGCCATAAAAATACCAAGTCATATAAGAATTTATACACAACTCTGGGCTTACTACTTTATATTTTATGATCACTTGGGATCTTTACTAATCTCCATTTGATACTCCCTTTATACGTATCTAGAAAAATTTACTTAATCCTTAAATTCTAATCTTTTTAAGGTTTTAAAATGGACTGATTATGCCTATTCTCCTAAAACTACTTACTATATTGAGTCATCGCAGAGTCACTGTAGTTTATGCTATAAACTTAATAGCGATTTATGTAACTTTATTTTCCTGGTTTGCTCAACGGCTTATATCCTATAAGGCTCAGGGCATTTTATAAATTAATAATCTTTCTAAAGCCTATAATATTAGCTGCAAAACCAGCAAAACCCACAGTGGGAAGGAAGATTGCACTTCTGCTCAAATTGCTAGCACAGGTCTATTAGCAACTGAAGCTATGGTAAAGAACATAATGGATTTTTCTTATATCACATCTTTGAAAGAAGATTCCATGGATAGGTTCCGAAAAAATAACACAGTAGAAAAGTCTAGTTCCTCTTATCATTTATAAAATACTAATATTTTTATTGCTACCATTACTCTTATTATAATTATTATCATCATCATCATCATTTTACAAATAGTAAGAGTAGAGTGCATAAATAAAGACAGCCCTAAGGGCAGCCTGAGGCTATATTCCAGCAAGTGACTTGTGCTACAGTGTTATGAGAATTTTTATCCATCATCAATAAAAAATGAGCATAGCAGTTATCATGGCAGTTTCCACCGTCAGGACTATTTCTACTATTACATCTCTTAGTAAAAGGGTGATATGCTTTCCATTATATGATATCAACTCGTCCACTTTTTTGACATTACAGTAAAATATACAGTCTCTACATGGTTTCTTTCCTCATGAAGTCAAAATTCTATACAGTTGAGGGAAGGATAGAGTGGACTTAAATAACTATGGAGGGAAGCAAGGAAAGTAAGTCAAATAAATAAAGTGAAATAAGTAAAAAGCAAAACAAACAAAGCATAACAGTAGAAATTTTTCTATTCTCACTTCTTTTGCAAAAAGGAATGCATTCAAATTAACTAAACTATGGGCCTGTGTACATCAGTGATGGAATTATGCTAAGTCAATGTCTTTGCAATTCTACCAATTACATTTTATTAACATCTGAGAAAAGCAGAACAGACTTGGACTCCACTTCACATGTGACTACCTGCCAGCTCTTGCAGTGGTATGAAACATATTTGGTGATGGTAGTGTAGAATATCAAAGTCCCCGTGATTATATGCTGACTTGTTTTTCACATTAAGCAATTGTTTTCTTGTTTGTCATATTTTCTTGCTATGTTCATCAAAGGAAAGAAGTTTCATGAACAACACATTAAATAAATAGTATGCATAGGCAAGAACTAAAAATACAATCTTTATGGCAAAAATTCTCATTTATAGCTTCTGTCCTTTCAAAGAAGAATCTTTATGCATATAAAGAACCTGTATATATGTGTTATATATATATGTATATATATGTATGTATTTCCTTGGTTTTGGTGATTTATGTGACGTGGGGAAAAGAGAAGTAATAGCATGGAAGGAAATATCTTTACCACTTCTGGAGATCTGGAAAGTTTCTGAGATGGGTAGAACTGATTAAGTTGACTCCATCATTGTAACACAAATAGACACTTGTATCTATGAACACCAGCTTTATCAGGCATCGCTTTTTTATAAAGTCCCACTAGTTCTTTATACCATAAGAATTAATGGCCACTGCTTATTTCTAGATTAAAGTGAGAAGGAGGAGAGAAGCCCAATCTCTTTCCAGTCTTTTTTCTTTCCCGTTCATTGCCTGGCCTTGCAAAAAAGAATTTCAGGAAGGTATATAGTGAAGAAAGGTAAGTTTATTTGGGAATTCTGGGGAGGAGACAAAGAGAACTTCATGCTCAGGAGAGAATGTATGCTTCTCCAGGGAGGAGAGAGATCTCAGTAAGTTTGGAAACAGGGTTGTATACAGTTATTTTCCATAGTGGTCCAGTCTGGAATTCTGTGCACAAGAAGTTAACTGGGGATTTTAAAAGAGTAAAGTTTTGAACTTCTGGTGTCACTTTGGTATCTTATTCTAGATATCTTTTTTATCATAGATATTAATAGTCTTGGGCTGTTCCTTTCTAGAGGGTCTATTTAATAATGCTCAGGGTTTGGAATTCAACTTTTTTGCTTGTTTGTTTTGTTTTGTTGGGGGGTCACACCCAGGGGCTCTTGGGTGTTATTCCTGGCTCTGTGCTCAGAAATTGCCCCGGCAGGCTCAAGGGACCATATGGGATGCCGGGAATCCAACCTGATTCTGCCCTGGGTCTTGCACATGCAAGGCAAAAGCCCTAGAGCTGTGCTATCACTCTGGCCAGTGGCATTCTACTTCTTAAGGCTTACAGTCACCGTATATAAATTTTGTATTTCAAAAGTCTGCATACCTTTGGGCTAGTTTCAGAGTTTTTTCCCAGTTCATATTTTTAAGACACTCTATCTACCTTCCTGCTAAAACAATCCAACCAGCTCCAAATGATTTTCAGTTCCCTAAAAGATCTTCAGGTACATTAGTCTTATCATATATTCCTGACTGATAACTAATTGGAGTTTGCCAATCATATGATTCTTCCCCAACAAGGTTTGTAACATGTAAGCTGTGAAAGTTTTTAGTCCACTGAACATTGAGGGAAGAAAACATAAAGCATTAGAAATGAAGAGACAAGCAAACATGAAAGTGAAACTACATCATAATACTTTTCTAAGGAATACAGGAAAGGAGGAACTTATACTGATGATATTTCCATTCCATATTCTACTTTTTGACACTACCCGAGTTTTGGATGCTCTTCCACTCACAGATTCTGTGAGATACTCAGGCCTTTTTTGCTGAAATTCTTTTTAATACATAGTATTTGTTACCTGCAACCATAACAGATTGAAGTTGTTGTATGAGTCCTTGGTTTGTCTACTGCTGCCAGGAAATGAAAAATTCCTGACTCCCCATTATTATGAGTCCACCATGAATGTAAGTATTATAAACAATGACATCATTTATTGGTAATCACTTACAGCTCATTCATTTGGTTAACAAATGTTAACTGGGCGTCCATTCTGTGCTGAATAACATGCATTAGATGTGAGTGTAGAGAGAGCCTAGAGCAAATAAAAGAAGTAATTGAGAATGAAACTCAAGTTCTAAGGAAGAAAAACAGAAAGTAAAATTATAAAGAGAAAGGAAATACAGAGTTTGCCACTTTAAAATAGCATAAAGGCAAAAGGGACTGATGGAGCTAAGGTCTTTATTAATTTAAGCAAGATTGGCTAGAAAAAAATGCCTTAGTAATGTAATGACTATTGATTCAGAAGGAAATCAGACATAAAGAATGAAATGAAGAACATCTGAAGAACTGATTTCTATAAGGAAGGGAAGCACCCAACCTGAGTGAATACAATGTGTTTGAGCATTGAAAAAACAGAGTGGCATGGTCGTAAATTAGAGCCTGGCTTGATTTTGTGTATTTTGCCCCCAAATCAATTTTATTCTGGATTAGTTGGAAAGCTTTTGGAAGCTTTTGAACAGGTGTGACATGATTTGACTTCCATTCTTAAAGGATTATTAGGATGCTGTATTAATAATGAGAAAAGCGAAAGCAAGAAAACCTTTTCAGAATCTATTGCGGTGATCTTGAAGACTAGTTTATGTGACTTGAATAAAAATGGTGACCAGAGAAGGACAACAGAATGTGAGATTCTTACTTAACTTGAAGGCAGAAACAATAAGAACCCTATAGTTTCTTGTTGGAAATTTAAGAATAGATTTGAGAGAAAACAGACTAAGAAAAAAAACAGAAAAAAAGAACAGAACTTTTGATGAGACGTGGGAGATACAAACTCACAAGTAGATGCAACGTAAATGAGGAAAAAGTTTATTTTGGATATGAAAATCTCAAACAACTATTAAATAACTAAGTAGAAAATTCAATAAAAATTAAATACTTGATTGGAGCAAGAGAGATAGTACAGTTCTTGTTTTGCATGCCCTCAACCGGGATTCAATCCCCCATTTCCCATATGGTATCCCCAGTTTATTGGACTAATCCCTTACTCAGAGCTATGGATAAACCCTGAGCACAACTATAAGAGACTTAACAAACAGCCCCAAAACAAACAAACAAAAATAATTGTATTCATAAATCAGGATGTTTCAAAAGACCAAAGAAAGATCTATTTTATGCTAATGCTTCTTTCACTCACCTCTAAAGAAGAAATACACTTGGGCCTGCAACACTGAATTTTAATTTTCAGTCAGTGTGGTTAAAAATCGAAGGAATTACAGATGAACTGATACTCTGAGATCAAGATATTTGGAAGGAAAGCAGGAAAATTTTTAAAAATCTGATTGACCTTGGGTTTTTAAAGTTAATTTGGGGTTTGTTCAAAGATATGCCTTATCTTTAAACAAATATCACAATATTTTATAGCTATATTTATTGAATATGTTTTGAATTTATGATACAGAAAACATAAAATTCATAGCTATGAAAGCTAGCAATGTTTTATTTGATGCATGAATTTTCAGATAAGCATGTCATCATTCAATATTTATTAAGAGCTGATTTTGTGAGTTTTAGAATAACATAGGGGGTCAAGACTAATAAAACTCAGCCTCTACTTGAAAGTAGGTTTAGATCAGAGAGTTTGAAATCTGGCATAGTCCCAAAGTCAACTCACAAATGATATATTTTTTTTAAAAAAATCTGTCTGTTTTATTCTAGTATTAGGTTGTATATCCTAAAAATATACACAAATAAAAATAAATTATATATGGGATGTGGACTACAGATGAAAACCATGAAGGCAACACAGTGTAGTATAGAAAACATCATACAAAAGTTAACTTTATAAACTTATTTAGCATGTCACTTATCAAATGTGATCCATTCCTTTATATAAAATGCTTCAATGTCTTATTGATGCAAGAAATCACTTATCTCATAACAAAATCTTCAGAAATTTCTTTAGTTGCTCAAAATATCTTTATTTTATATATAATATCTTTGACAATGTTTATTTTTATTAGGTTTACATACTGAACTCACATATAGCACTTATGAGCATAGCAAATATTAATTGGTCTTCTATTATGCTCCATGCATAACACAAAGAATACTATGCAGTCTACACTTACTTTAAATCTGTAAAATACATAAACAAAATACATTATGAAAAATGTAAACGTGAGCCTTTGTATAATGAGTTCCAAAAAAGCATAAGTCAATCAAGGGGCCAATAAAACTATTTTAAGGAAAAATAGAGAACATTTGGAGTATCAGCCTAAGAAATAAGAGGCAATGGACATAAAGAAAGGTTGTTGCTCTTTGAAAGTACAATAGGTTTACTGTACAAAATTACTGCTATTAGAATATAAACTTTAAACAAGGATCTATGAGTTACAAATGACAAAATAGGTTAGAATCAGAACACACAAAAATCTGATGTCTGAACTTAATTCAGCTTTTGCTAGGGAACTATTCACTCTTTCCTAGAGAACTTAAAATTTTTATGGGAGGAGTCTGGAGAACATATTAAGTTGCTAAAAATAAAATAATGATTTTGTCACATTTCTAGAGTTTTCTTCCTTAATTTTTCTTGATGCCTAAGGAAAAATGATGCAATGGCAGACAAATAAATATTGTAGGAATTAATTAGAATATTGGTCGCTGCCTTTAATGTCATGAGAAATAGTATATGCAGCAAGCATATTTTAAATGATTATTAGATATCACAATCAGAAAGTATACATACTAAGGACTTCTGGGGTTACCCCTAACAGTTATACAATTTTGTAATTATGACCTTACTTTGTTTATTGTATCTGAAGAATTTCTAGAGAAAAAGTATCTCTAACATAGAAATTAATAAGTGTCATTTTATTTTGCAAAGTTCCCCTGTTCTTAAAAATTATTTATAGTAAAAGATTAGGATATTGACTGACATTTTTCAAATATACTAAAATTCAATAAACTAAATAAGAACTGAGAAGATAAAATGATAAGAAACAAACTATACAAAGACATTAAGTTAGAAGGGTTTTTAAACTAATACTTGCATTAGCATTGAATAAATAACTACGCTAACTATAGATATATAAGAATATAGATCATAAACCAAATTTCGTTGGTATTTTTTATAATGTGGTGTGATCCTATGACTAAAAGTATATTCACTAATACCCATTCTTTTTTAACTGAGTACATTTTCATTTTAAAAATAATTCTCAAAAATCCTATAATTACCGAGATTGCTGACTAGCACAATTTGGAAACTCATTGTAGTCCAGGTTACTTATCATTTTGGGTAAAAATAGGCGAGCGACATCTGCTCCCTTTTAGAAAACAGAGTTCCTGGCTTCATCTAACCTAATTAACTGGTTAGAGTAGCCATCCATAAAAACAGAAGCTAGCACTTCAGGGCCCATTAGCATCGCCCCATGAAGCAGTTCTCCATGACTGGCTGATTTTTCTCTTTCCAAGCCTAAGGATCCTGACCCTGAATATGTGGTTAGTCCCATTAAACTCTCCTTCTACCTCTAATTCTGTGTAAATGGTTAGAGTAGCTTTCTAATGAGGTTAAATAATGGGACAGAGTTCTAGACAGATTTTATGTTGTTCTTATTGAAATTGTCTTACTTTGATTCAACATCATCAACATGAAGATGGCAAAGAATTAATAGGAGTTTAGCATGCAATGGTGATTTCTTTCACCAAACACTGGAACTTAAACTTTTCTTCACACATTACTAATTCTCAGAGAAAAATCCATGGAGATAAATGGAGGAAAGAGGCTCAAATATTAACACTTATATTGATCTTGTATCTCAAGGGCAATACCTGAAATGTTGCAGGGTTAGTTCACTCCAGAAGAATAACAAGCATTATTAGATGAAAGAATGAAAGTTAATGACATTAATTGAAAGAATCAGGGGCCCGGGAGATAGCATGGAGGTAAGGCATTTGCCTTTCATGCAAAAGGTCATCGGTTCGAATCCCAGTGCCCCATATGGTCCCCCATGCCTGCCAGGAGCGATTTCTGAGCATGGAGCCAGGAGTAACCCCTGAGCACTGCGGGTGTGACCCCCCCCCCCAAAAAAAAAAGAAAGAATCAAATGAGAAATTAAATGAAAGAACTTGAGACTTCTAGTAGTAAAGCATATATTCTTCATTTAACTTAGTTATCAAACAGCTGATAAAGATTTCTCTTCTTAAAAATATTAATACTACACAGAATCGGACAATTTTAGATATGAAAATATTACGCCAGAAAGCTGGAGTTTAGAGTATTCATAATTTATCTATTTTAAGATATCTATAACAATGTCCACTTGCCAGGTGATCTGAAGGTCATGAATTTCCATACAAATTGGCTTGCTCCAATTGCTAACCTTTCAATGCCAATAAACTTCCTTTTATTCCAAGCCATCTCATCAGTGCCAAATAATTCTTTGTTAGTTTTCCAAAGATTCTCTACCCTTTATATGGGGCTAGGACATTTTTTTTCTACCAGATTTGGAATAGGAACATGTTTCTAATTTTGTTTGTTTGGGGGCCATGACACAGTAGTGTTCAGGATTTACTCGTGACTCTGCACTTAGAGAACTTGGTGGGTCCTTGGATGCTTGGGATCAAACCCAGCAGGTGCCCTCCATACCTGCTGTTCTATCTGCTTGGCTAAATAAAATTGTTATCTAATAATATATATTTACCCCAAATAATTAAATGGAACGGAGTAACATTTTTTTTACCACATGCAGAGTTAAAAAATGATAAAAATAAGAGGAAACTTGTAATATTTGCCATTTAAAATATTGTAATAAGGTTGGCTAAGATAAACCACAGTATAAACAAGAAATAGAAAAGCAAGTGATAAGCAAGATCAAATTCTTGAGACCAGATTCAAGTTTTAAAACCTGAAACTGGGGGTTTTAAATAATATCTGTCTTAATTAGATCATAAGCATTTTATCACTGTGTGAAAATTGGACTACTGCCAGGTTTTCTTGCTGATTAAAAATATATAGAAAGCCAGAGCAACAGTTCAAGGGCAGGGCATTTGTGCTATATGCTGCTATCAGGGTTTGATCCCCAGTATCCTTTATGATCCTATCAGCACAACCAGGCACAAATGATGAGTGCAGAGCCAGTAGGAACCATAAGCAAGCTGGGTACAGGCCCCAAACAAAACAACAAAAAATAGAAAAAAGATACAACTGACATACTTGGTTACTAGAACTATGTTATTTTAGGGCCATGAAAGTGCAATGACATAATCTTAAGTAAAACAAAATAATCAGGGGCCAGAGAGATAGTACAGTGGTAGGGCATTTGCCTTGCAGGCAGCAGACTTAGAATGGACCCAGGTTTGATCCCTGGCATCCATAAGGTCCCTCAAGACTGCCAAGACCGATTTCTGAGTGCAGAACACCAGGAGTAACCCCTAAGTGCCACCGGATGTGATTCAAAAATCAAAGCAACAAAAACAATTCATGTCTCAATCACAGAAATCTATAAATCATAAATCTGGAAATTTAGTACAGGGGTTAAGGTGATTGCTTTGCACACCAATGACTCTGTTTCAAACCCCACCACTACATGTGTCCCCCTAAGCATAATTTGGAGCGATCCCTGAGCACAGAGCCAGAAGTCAGACCTGAGTAGTACCAAGTGTGATCAAAATCCAAAAACAAATGAACAACACACCACACAAGAATATATAAGTAAAGCAGATTGAAAAAGAGAGGACACATGGGGCCGGAGAAATAGCATGGAGGTAAGGCGTTTGCTTTTCATGCAGAAGGTCATTGGTTCAAATTCTGGCATCCCATATGGTCCCCCAAGCCTGCCAGGAGCGATTTCTGAGCTTGGAGCCAGAAGTAACCCTTGAGTGCAGCTGGGTGTAACTCAAAAAGAAAAAAAAAGAAAAAGAAAGAAAAAGAAAAAAGAAAGAGAGAGAAGACACAGATTGAATTAAAATCTCTGGAAGAGAAGTAGTTTCATTGAAACAAAAACACAAAACAAAACTCCATTACATGAAATGATTTTATTGAAGAAATAATACTATATACAGAGAGAACTATCAAAATTGTTCTTAGAGACTCCCAAAGAATATTTTTCAAAAAGTTAAAATGCAGTGTTTTCTTTTATGTTACTGTTGTTGGTTTGTTTCCGAGTCATAGCTGGTGTTGTTTAGAGGTTAATCCTGGGTCTGTACTCTGTAATCACTCCTAGTGGGCTCAGGGGACCATTTGAGATGCTGAGGATTGAATTTGAATCGACTGCATATAGAGCACATGCCTTACCAGTTGTGATCTGTCTTTGGCCCTGCAAATAGCAAAGCGCATTTTTAAGGGAGAAGGAAAAGAAGCTGCGAAATATGAATGTTTTATTTGAGATGATCCAGGATAACATTAAGAATGATAAAGAAACACGGGGCCAAAATATAGCACAGAGGTAGTCATTTGCTTTCACCTGCCCATCTGGAACAGACCTAGTTCTGTTCTGGCATCCCATATGGCCCCATGAGCCTGCCAGGAGTGATTTTTGAGCACAAGGCCAGGAATAACCCCTGAGCACCTCTGGTGTGGCCCAAAACAAAAGCATGCAAACAAGCAAAAAAAAAAAAAAAGAATGGTAAAGTAACAGTATCGGAACAGAAATTAAGTACAGATGTTCCCAAAGCAAAGAAAGGGGAAAAATAATTGAAGTTTGAGTAGTGTGAAAAATAAATAAATACAAACTTAGAATTTACATTATTGCTGGGTATTAAAAAATGGAAGCAGAACACTGCATTTATTTTTTAAAGTGCCATGTATAGCCAGATTTCTCTTTAGCATTAAGAAAAAATGGGCAATATTTATGATCTATAATTGTATACCAATTAAACTATAAGCATAAAAACATTTTCAAATGTATAAACAAAGAAACTCAGCTAGCACTCTATTTTTGAGGGGAAGGTTTTAGGGCCATACCCAGAAATATTTAGGGGATCACAGAGGTGTTAGGGATTAGGTGGTGCCTAACCTTGAGTCTGTGATTTTTTTTGTGCAGTGTATACTCTTAACCCTTTGAACTATTTTCCTGGACTACGATCACTACTTTAAAAGAATAAAGGTGTGCTCTTGATTCGATTCTGGCACAAACACACAAAGAGGCCAAGGATGAATTTCAACAGCAGAGTACTTGCTTTGCATGGGTTTATCTCTGGGTTCCAAACTTAGCAATACAAAAAGCAAAGAAAAATTGTTAGTATCAAGAAAACAAAGTCAGAAATTAATAAGTATATGTCACTTTTTTATTGACTGAAAAAATTGCTGCTTTATTTATTTTTTTATTTATTCATTTTTGGAGCCACACAGGAAGGCACTCAGGTGTTAATCCTGACTCTGAACTTAGAAATTGCTCGTGGCAGGCTCTGGGGACCATATGGGGTGCTGGGGATGGAACTCGGGTTGGTGTGGGGTGAGCCATGTGCAAAGCAAATGCCCTACTGCTGTGCTGTCATTTTTCTAATTTTTGTTGTTTTTGTTTTTAAATGTAAAATCATAAAAAATGAGAGGTCGATTGGAATGATTAAAGCATAGCAGTATGTTTTTTATTATTGTAGAAGTAAAAGAAGAGATGTTGCTTAACTTCAGAGTTTGTTATAAAATACATCTACACCTTATGTTTGTTTATTTGCTAGGTCTCAAAATTCTAGTTAAATAATATTTATGTCTCTAGAGGAAAATAAAATAACTATTTTGGGAGGAGGGAAAATTGGGGACAGACTCAACTGTGCTCAGGATTTACTCATTGCTTTGTGCTTAGAAATCACTCCTGGGGCCGGGTGGTGGCGCTAGAGGTAAGGTGCCTGCCTTGCCTGTGCTAGCCTAGGACGGACCACGGTTCGATCCCCCAGTTCCCATATGGTCCCCAAGCCAGGAGCGACTTCTGAGCGCATAGCCAGGAGTAACCCCTGAGCGTCACTGGGTGTGGCCCAAAAAACAAAAAACAAACAAACAAACAAAAAAAAAGAAATCACTCCTGGTAGTGATTATTTAAGGGCCCATATGGAGTGTCAGGGATTGAACCCTTATTGGCCAGCTTGCGAAAAGTAAGCACCATATTCATTGTACCATCTTTCTAGCCTATACAATGAACTTATTTAGGAATTTATGAATTCAGAAGAAAATATAAAGAAATGAGAAATAGTCAAAGATGTAAACAGAATCACACAAATATGTTAAAATAAGACTAGATTAAAGGTATAATATAAAGTAATATTTAACAAAAGACTGCTATGATATATTCAATTTAGAAAATAAATGCATCTAAGACCAAAGTACCCTGAAGAATCTAATATTTGAGATTGGGAAAGAAGCCACCTGAACTTTAGCCAAAAGAACACTGGCAAGAAATTAATATCAGATGAAATAAAAACTAAGGAAAAAAGAATTGATTTGAACCAAAAGTAATAGAGAATAATAACTTACAAAATAAATTTGTGTTCTACAAAACATGAAGGTTTTATCCATACAAATCGATAAGAATTAAACGCTAAATTTCACAAACTAATAATATTAATGGGCTGGTTGTTATAACTTAATTTTATAAGAAACTCCACAGGTCAAGTATTCAATGTCAGTAATAATTCAGTGTTGTTTTAAATTGTGTCAATTTATCATATCAGCAATAGGAAGCTAATACGTTGTCATTTATCATTTTAAAAACGTTGGCAACTAGGAAAGGAAGAAAATTCCCTTAAAGTAAATAAGGCATCCACGGGAATATTAGCACAGACATTATCATTAAAGGAGGAACTTTGAAAGCATTTCCTCTGAAATAAATTAGAAAAGGATACCCAATATCACTCTTTCTATTTATCAATGATTTGGAATAACTAAATATTATACAAAAACAAATTAGTATTTAAATGACTATAAACAAAGTCATTTTGCAGGTTTTTATGCATATTGATTTTATGTATATTTTATGTATATTGACTTTTTATGTATTTTTATATCTTTGCATATTTTTATGTATATTGACTCATCAAAAGCCATTTTAAATGTTAGCAACGTTTAACATAGCAAATTAAACAAATTAGACTGCTTGAAGATATGACTAATTCCAGAGTCATTAAGCCAAAAAAAAAATAAATGACCTAAGCCTTGTATATTAAAAGTAAAATTGTTCAAAAACGGGAAAGAACATGTTAGAATCATTACAGCCAATATGTTGATAGCTCTACTGTTCTTATTAGAGGAACATTTTATCTCAAAACTAATAGCAATGGTCATTACTACTTACATAAGAATTTGTTATTAAATGTTTGTTTTATTAAAATAAAGAACCATGATTCATGAAATTACTTATAGTTGATTTTAGACACATATAGTCTAGCACCAATCCCACCACCATTGTCACTTCCCTCCACGAGTGTTAAGAAAATTCTTGCTAAAATTATAAAAACATGAAATCGAATTTAAAGAACAATAATAATATAAAAATTAACTAATAATCATAATTCAGTTTTTATTGGGTGAAAAGTTAAAGAACAGGAAATTATTCTCAAAATACCTCTCTGGTTTTATTTTAGAGTGAAAAAGATACAGTAAACAGTAAAGTAAAATAAATTTTAACTTTAAGGAGGAATACTTTAATGAATTCCACCTTATCGAATGATTAAAGTTTACATTACATTCTGTGATAATTTAGATACGCAAAGTGCCTTCTGTTACATTGTTCTAAGAAGTAGAGCTAGAAAGAAGATGACTAGATTACTGATTGAGAGATAGATTACAAACTAAAAATACAGATAGCTGGGTGCATTCACGTGTGTGAAACATTAATAATTGGTAAGACTAATTGGGAATTATTCAAAAAATCATTTAATAATTTTGATTGAGACCAATGTGAAATAGAAGTCTTTCACAGTTGTATTTCAAGTACATAAAACAGTGAATTGGGGCAATTTTCACCACCATTGTTGACCTTCCTCGGGCCACAGTTTTATTCATGCTTCCAATCCTCCACCTTTAGCTCCTTGGATTACTAGTTTAACATGTTCTTTTTGTGTTTAGCTTGTTGTAGTTTGGGTCTCTTAATTCTACTGTTATTGACTTTGGTTTGAGTGTTTAGGTTTGAACATATTTTAGTTCTACTCAATGTTCCTGAAACTGGTTGGCCTTTGGGTACCATCCACTTTCCCCCCACTCAGTTTCTAGGAATAAATAGAAATATGTGGTAGAACATTCATATTCTATGTTTAAAAATAGCAGAAAGGAGCCTCTGTCTAGAAACTACAAATAAAAATAAAATTAAAAGAAGAAAATAAAAAAATTGGAGCTTCAAAAACTTTCAGTAGGCTCTAGAGTCAACTTCCTATTACACTGGAACAACCATGCTGGGTGACTCAATGCGAGGACCTCAGAATGTGGAATATCTGGGATGTTGTAATGTCAAGAACCACCACGGTCCCCCTGGTAGTGTTTGGTGACATCCAGGGTCACACCCACTGCTATTTAGGTGCCTCAAGTGTTTTACCTGCAGATTCTTATGGGTGTCATGTATTTCTAGGGTAAAAGGCTGGGTCCAGCATTTGCAAGAATACCTGATAACTGAATTATATATTAAGCCTATTTGAGAAGTTTTTGGAGAAACATGTACTATATCTGTAGGTAAAATATTTGTAAATATTTTTTTTGTTTGTTTTTTTGGGCCACACCCTGTGACGCTCAGGGGTTAGTTCTGGCTATGCGCTCTGAAGTCGCCCCTGGCCTGGGGGACCATATGGGGCACAGGGGATCGAACCGCGGTCCGTCCAAGGCTAGCCCGGTAAGGCAGGCACCTTACCTTCAGTGCCACCACCCGGCCCCAAATATTTGTAAATATTAAAGAAAGGAGAAATAAATGGAAAACTGGTATATACATGAGTTAGAATACTTTATATAAAAATTAAATATTTTAAAGTATGTAACTTTGTTTCAAATAAGTTCGAATGAAATTCTAGCATACTTTTAAAATAGAAATTGGTGACTGGAACAATAGCACAGTGGATAGAGCATTTGCCTAGCCAGCAACCAACCTTGGTTTGATCTCCACATCCAATACTGCCAGGAGTGATTTCTGAGTACAAAGCCGGGAGTAACCCCTGAGTGCCACCAGGTGTGGTTTAAAAAATTATCTAAAATAAAATAAAACAGAAATAGACAAGTATATTTTCAATTAAATACCAGTGCAAGTGTTGCAAGTGAAATGCAAGTGTTATAAATAGTCAAAACATTCACAGAGAGCATGGTTTTCTTCTTTTTTTTTTACTTTTTTCTTAATTAGGAAGAAATGTTTGGGGAATACTGTGGCTAGCATACTGCAAAGTTATAAATTGTATAAGCACTGAAACAAGCATCAGCACAAAAGTGGACAAATAGTTTAGGATAAACAATGCTGAGCTCATCTCTAAAGGTGTAATTCACTTCAATTAAAATTTGGGGAAGACTGGTCGACAGCTGACCCAGGACGGACTTGGGTTCGATCCCCAGAGTCCCACATGGTCCTCCGAGAATGGAGCCATTTCTGAGCGCATTAGCCAGGAGTAATCCCTGAGTGTCAGTGGGTGTGGCCCCAAACCAAAAAAAAAATGGAGGGGGGGACGGTTAGGTCACACCCAAAGGCCTGTTCCAGGTCGGCATATGTATGGCAAACACTCTACCACCGTGATACCACTCTGATCCCTTCAATTAATTTTTTTTAAGAATAGTGGTAATCCTTGTAAACCATAATCACAGAAATAATGTATGCTCATTGAAATATAAATTTAAGAGACTAATGAGCAATTGCAACTCTCATTTAACAACTCTCAATTGCAACTCCACAGCTGGAAGTAGCATACTTATTAAAATTCTTTTGGAAGTATTCATTATACGAATTCCACAATTTTTCCTTTGATATATTTGTATGCATCATCAAACTATTAAAAAACATAACAATGATTATGAGTAATATTAGTTTGGAAAGTGAACACGATGTAAATGACCTCAGCAATATAATGGTCAAATTACTTCTGGTGTTAATATTAATGGTTTATATTATTGAACACTACACAAAAATGAAGTCACACAACACTGCAATGAACATTTCAGACATCATTTGAAGAAAACAAAGTGAATGAAGACAAACAGTTTGACTACAAAGAAGTACAGAATAGAAACGAAACTTAACTAGTGGTCTTGTCTTAGTGGGCAGAATATTAGTTTTGAATAATTTTTGATGTTTCAGAAAGTTATAATTTGGCAGGGCAGTTTCAGAAATAGAGAATTTAATTCTAGCCTGGACTGTTTTCTTGGGTCTCTTCACTTTTGAAAATTAATTAAACTGTCTACTTAAAAAAATACAAATATTTGTAGCATGCATTATATTTCAACTTAAAATTATTAAAACATGTACAAATAACATATATCAAAATTACATCAGGATTCCTTCTGGAAAGAGTGACAACTTGGATTTGGAATGGGTTTTTTTGGAATTAGGAATGTTGTTGGGAGGATTCATCTCTTTTTGTGAATATAATGTAAAAAAGCAAACTATTAAAGCAAGACTAAGAATGAGGGTTTGCTACACAGCATTTTGTTATATCTACACATTGTTTTATATTCATTTATTTACATTTAAAATTCTTTCCACACACAAAAAAACCTATCAGCAAGATTATTTTCAGTAATATGTTCATGATTATAAGGCATATTTTCTGGTTCATCCCATTATAATTTTCAATCGACTCTCAGATATTAGCATTGTCACATTTTAAGAGGTTTTTTTTTTTTGCAGACTATGTTTATTATATTAAGTAGGTTGTGCTTTATTACGTTTTTCTGTTACTTTTAAGTTTGGTATACCTTTTCTTTCCCTATGTTATTACAGTGATTAAGAGTTGTGTACCTTTGCTTGTGATGCTTGTATGTTTGCCTGTGGTGCTCACAAGGATTGTCATGGTGCTAGAGATCTCAAACAGCAGTCACATAGGGATGCAATCATTATAAGGGATGGTGCCAAGGACCTCATTCTCAGTGTCATACTTAAAACATAGGAGTTCTATCGCTCAGCTATTCCCTCCATCCCTCCGTGCCTTCCACGAATCTACTTAATTTAAATGTTAATTGAATGAATATTTAAAAAGTATCAAATATAGGATGAATTTGACTTGTGATTTTTTTGAATGTCATTTCAATAATTTATCTTCTGTGCTTGTACACATGAAGAGATTTGATTGACAGAACAGCTGTAGAGCAGGTTACAATAAATTTCTTTTCCAGTTGGAAGATATATAATTTTATGACCTGCCATTGTTCTGTTTGCTATAAGAAAAATTTAAATCTTGATGACCCTTACAGAATAGTATACTTCATTAAATTTTCATAAGATATATATGTATATATATGTGTATTCTTCTGCTTAGAAACATTTTACATTTCTGCATTTTTGGAAGCAATATCAGAACACTACTGATTGTTAGAATTGAAGTCGAATTTGAATTTTTGTTACATCTGTGTTGTATTTCATTTTAGAAAATTAATTCAATTTCGTTCATTTAGTCTTTTTGGTTCTTTGTTTTTGGTCACATCCAACAATGCTCAGGGGTTGCTCCTAACTGTGCGTTTAGGAATCACTCCTAGCAGTGCTCAGGAGACCATATGGGATGTCAGGGATCAAAACTGAGTTGGTTTATGCAAGGCATTTGCCTTACCTGCTGTACTATCTTTCAGGACCCATCATTTAATTTTTTCTTGTCTTTGATATATAGAAATTAATTCATATTTGAGTCACTCTATCTTCTCCAGATTCTCTGTATCATTTTATCTATATATACATATACAGATATACCACATGTTAAGTAAGTACATTTATCTTTGAAATAAACACAGTTGACTTGTAAACTACTTCTCCCTGTTCTCCATTTCAGGGTTATTAAAATTCTCAATCTATTCTAGAGTTCAAGCTTTCAAAAAAGATCAATATGGACTTTACTTACCTCTGTGTTTGTCGATTCATTCTTCAAGACACTAATTTAAATTTCTCCCTACTAGGTAATATGGTAAATCACTATTCTATGTCAATACTTACTTTGAGTTATTTCAGCTTGATAAACATTGTGAAATATATAAAGCTTTTTTATGGTGCTCCAAGAGTGTCTTTTATATAATTCTTATATAATTACAACTATATATATATATATACTATATTATATAAGTCTTATATAGGTATAGATGACATAAATGCACATATATAATGTGAGTGGGCATTTGTGTAAAATAGGAAATGAATGAAAACTTAAGGCCTTCTGAATTTATTATTTTATTAGAAAAATAACAGGAATTTGGAATAAATGCAATATTCATACTTAGTAAAAGCATTGAGATGAGAGAATTAAGTATGTTTGTATTTTAATTCATCATAATATTTTATATCTATTTAACTATTGAAAAATACATCCATCTCTCAAAAAATATAGGGAACTTTAAACACTTTCTGAATAGTACATAGTACAAATTTCTCTTTGGTTAGACTTTTATGTTAATACAAGTTGCACTTTAGTGCAAACAAAAAATATGAGTCTTAGAAACATAACTGTACTAACAACCTCCCACCTCTGAGCTCATCAAACTTATGTCCTGGATGTAAGAAGACAAGCATTGGCCAGAAAAAGAAAAAGATTTCTTAGAGTTCATTTTACTTTAGATATTTTTATATGAAATTATATCATCCCTTTTGAGTATTGGATTCTATGTATCTCTGTAAATTACTTACCATTTTTCAGTCTGTAGTCAATAGACTGTAAAATATAGATGCTTTCTACTAGTAATAATATTTTACAAGACATTTTTACAATGGGAAATAATGCTCTTTCATGGTAAAATGTAAAAGAATAAAAGAGTTATGCAACTGTAAGGAGAAGCTGACCAGTTTCCTTTGAAAATTCCTTCCCTTATCTTTTTCAGGTCTTTCATGTACCTACCACTTTCTAATGCTCTTAAAGAAAAGATTGAAGTGGCAAAAAATAATTACAACTTAAATGTCTTTGATTCGATTCATAATTTAACAATAGCTCAAATTTTCTTTTTTCATAATATCTTTTTATTCCTAATTGCATGGCTTTCTATTGGAATTAGAATTTTCAATTTGAATCCTCTCTGGGCCTGATTTCATACTATCATCAGGAGTTGTGTATTTTAGTGAATTGTGTATTATGAGTTCTGCATTAAATTTGAGTTGGATTCTTATAGGATTAATAAATGAGGAAGGAAAGGATTAAACTTTTAATGGTAAACTCAATGTATTATATATGTACTGATACATTTATAAAACATAATGGATATAATGCAATGTTAGTACAATTAATACACAATGAATAATGACCAGAGATAATTAAAATGATAGATCACACTCTAAGCCTGGAGAAGGAACCTATGTTCAACCCCCAGTAATACATCTCTCCTCTACCTGATTATCATTAGGGGTGACCTTGGGACCCCCAATCACTGCTAGGATAGTTTTGACGACTTCTGAGCACAACTTTCAATCCTAAAAGACTATGTAAAGCACTGTTGTGGTTCCCACTAAAAAATTAAATATTGAATTAATAAAATAATCAGCAAAATAAATCCATTTACTAGATACAATAGGAGTAATTAGCAGTTGAATTAGTGAATTGGAGCAGTGGAGCAAGTAGTAGGGTATTTGTCTTGCACACACTAATCTAGGACTGACTGAGGTTCGAGATCCCTCCGGCATCCCACAGGGACCCCAAGCCAGGAGCGAATTCTGAGCACATAACCAGGAGTAACCCCTGAGCATCACAGGGTGTGGCCCAAAAAGCAAAAGCAAAATAAAAGCAACAAATAAAAACAATGTGGAGTATCATAGCTCCTCTGACTAAAATAGATAAGAACATTTAGGAAAATTAACTAGGCGTAAAGTATAGAGAATAGTGGAAACATATTTGAAAACAGGCATGCAAAACAGGCCAGAGAGTATTTGAGTTAGTACATAAGCCTTGCTAATTAATGTTTAAGCTGGGTTCGATCGTTAACACAACATGAACTACAGAAAAGAACTGGAATGAGTTCTGGAGTCCCCCATTGAGCACTGCCAAATTAGCCCTATTGTTCCCAAACATCACAGGGTAAGCTCTTTTTTGTTGTTGGTTTTTATTTTATTTTATTTTGTTTGTTTGTTTGTTTCTTGGCCTCATCTCATGCCACTCAGGGGTTACTCCTGGCTCTATATTCAGAAATCGCTCCTGGCAGGCATGGGAGACCCTATGGGGTGCCAGCAATCAAACTCAGGTCTGTCCCTGGTTGGTTGCATGCAAGGCAAAAGCCTTACCGCTGTGCTATCTCTCTGACCCCCATAATTTGTTTGTAAAGAAATAAAAATGATTTGATTATGCTTTTGTTTTTGTTTGTTTGTTTGTTTGGTTGGTTGGTTGGTTTAGTTTTGGGTCACACCCAGTGACGCTCAGGGGTTACTCCTGGCTATGCACTCAGAAATCGCTCCTGGCTTGGGGGACTATACGGGATCCCGGGGTATCGTAGCACATCGCTTACACCACTGCTCCCCTTTTCTCTCTCTCTTTTTTTTTAGGTAGTAATCCTTTATAAAATAAATTTAATTGAATTTCCATGAGCTACCATGAGTCACAAATTGTTCATGATTGAATTTCACTTCTCGTACAATGTTCCAGCACCCGTCCCTTCACCAGTTAGAGGCAGTAATTTTGAACTCATAAAACCAAAAACTACACTTCATTTAAAGGCCAAAATTATATAGCGCTCCTGTATATACATTTGGATCAAAATCTCAAATACAGCCCAATAATATACTTTAGAATAAGAGATTATTTACCCTGGATATGATATAATTTACTTGGATATAATCTAGAAGGATTTTTCCCTCTATTATAAAGAATTTTTCTGAAATCAAATCATATATCTAGAACATAATCCATTTTTAAAATTTCATTGCTCATTTTAGTATACATGTTTAAAGGGCTTAAAATGAAAAGTGAAAACCTCTTTAAGGAAACTATGGCATATATCCAGATTTATGCAACACACAGACAAATCCAAATAAAAGTCAACAGAGAACCATTTAGCGGAATAAGCTCTTAATAGGGTATAAATATGAATTAAATTTTGACATATAAAACAGTACTGTAGTTCCTAGAGGAAAAACCTTAACTATTGGAAAAAAAAACATCATGAGTCATATTGCTGATCTAAGTTCTTAGCCTGCCTTTATTTTCCTCTTTTTTCCATTGTGACTAAGGAAAAAAAAAAACAACAAATAAATAAAAAGGACTGGAATATCTAAAATTGAGAGACCAATGAAGAAAATTAGAACTCCTAGAATCAGAAGAGAAGAACATAGTTAATAAAAACATAGTTAATAAATTTCTTACTTGTAAAGAGTTAAATCTTAGGCAATAATTTGCCTAGATCTATTTAAAAAAGTGACTATTTTATAAGCAACAGTGGTTCCAATCAGTGGTCAGAGGACTAAAAGGTCAGGAGTCACTCTCTGCTATGGTCACTCAGCTAGATAGTTGATTCTGTGTTCAAGTACTCAAGGCAATGCTTCTCTGGACTGTTGACAATGGGGTCAAATGGAGTATCTTTGGTGGTACTTCGGCATCGTTTAGTGCTGTTGATTGAAATTAATTTCATGAACATGAAAGGCATATGCCCCTCACCAACAAGAGATCTCCCTAGTCCTATGTGGTCATGAAAAAGATAACGCTTCACTTTTTAAGAAAAAAAAAAAAAACTGTATTTAGACCAAAAAATCATCCAATAAAGTTTTTAGCAAGTTGTTTCCTTTTTGGAAAGAAGTGGTAGTAGCAATCAAAGAAATTTAGTGGCCTGTCCAAATTTACACTACTGCTGAGATGGCATTAAGACACTTAAAAACAACATATTTTGAACTTTTATGGACAGCCTATGTAACTAAGTAATGTGGGTATTTAAACTATTCATTAGTTTTTGCTCATCCCACACTAATGCACTCAGCATTTGCTGCATGCCTGGACACAGGTTTAATTTTCATATCCAGAAAATGGAAGTATGATACAAAAGATACCTTTATTATATTTAGGAATATTAGACTATTTAAGAAAGCCAGCACCATAGCATTATTTACAGAATAAATTGCAACTCTAATGAGTATTAAAAAATTTTTTAATAGGGGCCGGGCAGTGGCGCTGGAGGTAAGGTGCCTACGCTAACCTAGGACAGACCACGGTTCGATCCCCCGGTTCCCTATATGGTCCCCCGTGCCTGCCAGGAGCGACTTCTGAGTGAATAGCCAGGAGTAACCCCTGAGCGTCACCGGGTGTGGCCCAAAAACCAAAAAAAATATTTTTAATAAAGGACTGCAATATAAATATTTTGGATGTATCAAGTAGGACTTTTTGTATTTGATTGGTTGGTTTTGGAGCCACTCAAACCAGGTTACTCCCAGTTATGTACTAAGAGGTCACTAGCTCTTGGTGCATCGGAATGAACTGCAGGACTTCTGCATGAAAAATATATGAGAGTCTTTTGAAAAAATCTTCATGTTCAATTGGAACTTCTAAAGACCCCATTACTCTGCCATAATTTTTCACTTGGGTAACTAAGTTATATTTCTTCACTCAATGAAATCTTTCCAACTGTTGATAATTTTTTGAAGTTCCCTTCTCCATTCATTCTTTTATTTTAAATTTATTATTTTTTATTTTGATCAAAGTAGAACACTAATCTTTCACAGTAATATTTTAGATACATAGTGATATTGAATCAGGGGCATTCCCAACACCAGTATTGTCCTCCCTCCACCCCCCCTGTTCCCAGCATACATCCCATATCCTCTCTTTTACCCCCCAGGCTGCTAGTATAGGTAGTCTGCTCTGTGTCTAGTATATAGTAAATTAGGTATTGACTTTGTTGTCGTTGGCTTTGTATTTGGTGCTTAAGTTTGATCCTTTTTTAATTTCTTCTTAATGTTCATATGACTATTTGGTCTTGTTACCCTCCATTATTTCCCCCACCATTAGTGGGGTGAAACAAGCTGGTTCAAGTTGTGTGATTCTGTTTGAAGGACAGAGAAAGAAAAATAAAAATAATAATAATAATAAAATAATAATAATAATTATAATAAAGTAAAATGGGGCAAAAATCGAACAAGCAAAAAAATTAGAGGAGTCCTTCTAGAGGCTATATCTATCAGTTTAAGATCAAGGAGGGAGAAGGAAGAAAAACATAATAACAATACCAAAAAAATAGATAAATAAGATAAAAGATAAAAAAATCAAACATTGGTGGTTTTTTACCTACATTCCAAAGCAGTCAGTTCTGAGATAAAAGTTAAATTAGTTACAGGACATAATTATGGCCCTCAATCTTGACAGTACAAGAGCAAAAACACATCTCCAGTGACTGAAGCATTATGGGAGTTAAATATATGATTGTAGCAAAGCATTAGAGAGTCAATAGCAAGTAAGCGTTCAAACAAATAAAATGGAAAAATACCAATATAAGACATATGAAAAATTTCTGGTGAGAATTTCTCAAGTGTCTTTTTTTTAATATTTTAAAACACAAAGCACAAAGAAAATTTTCATATAACAGCAGAGCTCCTAAACCAAAATTAAATGTAATATAAATGACACATGAAGAAATATTTACATTTCATTTTTTATGTTCCTTTTGGCCATTTGTTTTTCTTCTTTGAGGAATTATCTGTTCATTTATTCTCCCCATTGTTGATGGGGTTAGATACTTTTTTGTTAAATTCTGTCAGTACCTTGAATATCTTCTATATTAGCCCATATCTTATGGGTATCTGATGGGTATTGAATAGATTCTCCCATTCTGTGGGTAACTTTTAATCTTAGTTTTGTTTTCTTTGAAGTGTAGAAGCTTCTCAATTTGATGTAATCCCATTTGTTTGTCTCTGATTCCACTTCTTTGGACAGTAGTGTTTACTTCTTGAAGATGTCTTTAATCTTAATGTCAAATGCTTTGCCTATGTATTCTACTAAATACCTTATAGTTTGAGTTCTGATATCAAGGTCTTTATTCCATTTTGATATGACCTTCGTGCATGGTGTTAGAGGTCTGAGTTTGTGTTTTTTGCATGTGGCTGACCAGATGTTCTTGTCTCTTAGTCAAAGATTAATTGATTGTATGTCTGGAGAATATTGTCTGAATACTCAAGTCTATACCATTGATCTGTGAGTCTGTTTTATTTCAAAACCATGCTGTTTTAATGATAATTGCTTTGTAGTACAATTTAAAATTGGAAAAAGTGATGCCTCCCAACTCTTTTCCTTTAAGGGTTGCTTTAACTATTCTTGGGCATTTATTATACCAAATAAATTTTAGAATTGTTTAATCCACTTCTTTGAAGAGTGTCATGGATATCCTTAGAGGGATTGCATTAAATCTGTATAATATGTTGAGTAGTATTTCCATTTTAATGATGCTATTCTTCCCAATCCATAAACAGGGTATGTGTCTCCATGTACTTGTGTCCTCTTATTTCTCAAAGCAATGTTTTATTGTTTTCTTTGTATATTTTCTTCACTTCTTTATTTGACTCACAGGTATTTGAGTTTCTATGATACTATTGTAAATGGGATTATTTTTATTAATGTCTAATCCTTCTGTATTATTAACTGTGTATAAGAAATTCATTGATCTGTGTGTATTTTATTTATATTTTATTTATTTATAGCACTTTGCTACATGGACCTATTGTTTCTACAGCCTTTTTGGTAGCATCTTTAGCATTTTCTAAGTATAGTCTCGTGTTATCTGCAAATGATGAGAGCTTGGTTTTTTCTTTTTTATCTGGATTCCTTTTATACCCAGATGTGTCACAACAGATGAGAGGCTAAAGAAACTGTGGTAAATCTACACAATAGAATACTATTCAACTATTAGAAAATAATAAAGTCACAAAATTTGCCTTTGCATGGTTGAATATGAAGACTATTTTGTTGAGTGAAATAAGACAGAGGGACAGAGATAGATAATAGCTGCAATCATCTGTGGGATTAAGTAAAATAAAGAATAGCATAGCAGTAATACTCAGAGACAATGAAGTTCGGAAAGATCAGCTCATGATATGAAACTTAGCACAAAGAGTGATAAGCACAGTTAGAGAAATAACTACACTAACAACTACCATGACAATGATAAAGAGAGAATACAGGCAATGAATGGAGTGGAGGGTAATGGGGCACATTTGTGGTGGGAAAGTTTTACTGGTGAAGGTGGTGTGTATTCTATGTCCGGAAGCTAATTATGAACATATTTATAGCCATGGTAAGTAAATAAAAATTATTTAAAAAACATCCTATACCAAAAAAAAAGAATAGAAACAACCAGTGTTTGCATAAACACACTTGTACTTGTGTTTGTGTTTGTGTGTGTTTGTGTATAAATGGTGCTGGTGAGTAGTAAAACAAGAAGAAACAGCTGTTAGACATCTCAGAGAAATAGAGAGAGCATCTGAGAAAAGTTAAGCAGGTATTTTCCTTTCATGGTACACACAACAAGACTCATTTGTGACAAAATGGCAAAAATGAAAAATGGTTGTGCTATCACTCTGCCCCCACACCAGCTATCCCACTTCCTAATATCCAAACCCAAACACATAAAGATGAAATTAAAGAGATATATCCACACCTGGTCATTGTACCTCTCAATACAACAACCAGGATATGGAAAAATAAAAACAAATGTCAAAAGAATATAAATATATAAGAAGTTGTGGTACAAATATCCATCAATTTCTTAACAAAAATCAAAGTTTTATTACCCTATATTTTGAAATTGTTATCAGAGCTGTCATAACTAATGCTGAAAGTTCTATCTAAAGACTTGTTTTAGAAAGGAGAGCCTTCCCAAGCAATGTACAATGGGTTCTGGGGTTTAGAAATATTTGACTTGGGCACAGCACTATTATAGGAGTAAAATACCTGGCAATAATTAGGAAATCCTGCATTGCCTACAATTAAACTGAATCTTGAGTGCGCAAGGGTGTGGCCTCACTCTGTCTTTTGAGGTATCGCCCAGTCCTCACCCATTATGTTCCTTGAGTCTTTATCTAGCAATGGAATTACTGAGTCATGTGGAAATTGCAAATTTATAAGCTTGCTGGCATGTATTGTACATTAGCATGCAACTCTTTGATTTTCTCATCTGCTCACTATGTGCAAATATCTTCTGCATGTCCATTAGGTTCCTTTTGTTTAGAGTTTCTTTAGTTTAGTCTTTCTTCTGATGTCCAGATCCTAGAGAGTTTTGTTTATGTTTTTTTCTCTATGCACCTTATGGTTTCTGACCTAATCTCTAGGTCTTTCATTCACTTTGAATTATTTTTTGTGTATGGTGTGAACTATAGATCCACTTTTCTTCTTTCTTCCTCTCTCTGTTTCCTCTCTTTTCCTGTCTTCCTCTCTCCTATCTCTTTTTTTCTTATGTGGTTGCAGAATTTTCTGAGCACCAAATGGAGTTTATGTAACCATAGGAAAAAAAAATAAAATCCTGCAGTTTGTAGCAACTTTGATAGAATTGGAGGCTGACAACCAAATAAATAAAACAAATTCAACACAAGTAAACTCATCTGTTACATATAGAGAAACAATGGATAGTATCAATTGATAGCAAGCCTCTGTTATAGAATTAAGACCTGGGTGGCTAAATTCGGGAAGGGGTAGGATAGTAAAGAGGTTGCTGAAAAACAGCACAAAAACATAGGGAAGGTATTAGATATTGAGTATGTGGATTTTATTAAGGAAGTAACAGTCTGCACTAAAATCATTATCAATTTATAAAAAATGGGGGCAGAGATGGGAAGGAAGGTATATTGATATGAATGGATCTGAGATAAAGGGATAAGGTATGGACACTTTGTGTCAAGGTGGGTCTTATTTTTGTTCATTTACACAGAAATTTGAACACTATTGTAAAAGTATCACCTAAACTGTACTTTTAAAAATATTAATGGGCCCAAGACTGTATAAAAGACAGAGATTTTATTTTGCATGTGACTGGCTAGTTCTAACTCTGGTATGACATATTGTCTCCCCAAATCCACAAATAGTAATCCTTAAGCAAGAGTCAGAAGGAAGACAAGGTCACAGCTGATATAACCCTAAGCCAAACAAGTATGAATAAAAATATATTTTAAAAATATGACACATAGGTATAGCATTCAAATTTATGTGAGATCAATAGCAATCCGTTAATTTTTGGAAACTGATCCCATGTCAATTAAAGGGCACATAAAATATTCTACTTAAGTTCTTAAATTAATAAATTATAAGGAAATTGAAAAATAATCATAAATTGATAGAATATTAGTCATGAGAAAAGTATAATAACATGGATAAAGTTTTAAAATATGCCAAGGGAAATAGCTAATGAACAAATAGCTACAAATTATGTAACTCCATTTAGATGAATTATCAATAGACTAAATCATAGAAATAGGAAATATATTGTGATTGCCCAGAAACTGGAGTATGGGAAGAGAAAGGAGAATAATTGCTTATTGAGTACATGGTTTTATCTAGATTGACATTTATCACTGGAAATGGAAAATGACGATGATTGCACAATGTGAGTGTACTCAATGCCACTTAATTGTACACTTTTAAGAATTCAAATTGGTAAAGTTAATATATATATGTATTTATATTTGGGAAACCATCCAGCTGTGTTTGCTCAAGAATCACTCCTGGCAGTGTTCAGAGGATCACATGGGATGTTAGAGATCAAACATGAATTGAATACATGCAAGGCAAAATGTCTTGCCCACTTTACTATCTCTCTGGCTCAGAGATATGTATATTTTAAAAAAGATTTGCTTTCTTCAGTGACCTGATTTTCTCGTCCACAACAGAGAGGAAAGTTCCCTGACACCTCAACAACAACAAAAACAAACAAACAAAAACCCTGGGATATGGCAATGAGCAAGTATGGAGCCAGTAGTTGTTCCCATGACAATATGCTCCAGGAATGGAGAAACCCTGAATCCATTAGGCCATGGAAATTTCCATACT
>PVKC010008549.1:0-27935 GCA_004027635.1 Crocidura indochinensis
TCCATCCTGGGTCAGCCATGTGCAAGACAAACGTCCTATAGCTGTGCTATTGCTCCAACCCCCATTCACATATTTTTATTCTCTACCTAAACTCTAGCATTTTGAGCTTGTATCATGACTTACCACTCGTTTCCTAACTTTTGTGTTAAATTTTTATTTACTGTTTCTTTCTGAAAGAAGTTAAAGTTCTTTCATCATTCAGTTTCTTTTTCTTTTATTTTTTTTTTGGGGGGGGGTCACATCCATCGGCACTCAGGGGTTACTCCTGACTCTGTGCTCAGAAGTTGCTCCTGACAGGCTTGGGAACCATATGGGATGCTGGGGTTTGAACCGAGGTCCCATCCTGTGTTGGCTTCGTGCAAGGCAAACACCTTACTGCTGTACTATCACTCTGGCCCCACCATTCGGTTTCTAAAGACTTAGGGTAATAATAAGCAGGTGAAAGTGTGTGGAAAGAACTTACATTATGCTTTGGTTTTGTTTTAGTTTTTGGTTTTGACTCATACATAGCGACGTTCAGAGATTACTCCAGGCTCTGCACTGAGTGTTGTTCAGGGTCGATCCATATGGTATGCCATATATTGCACCTGGTTTGCCTGTGTGTACTATCACTCTGGCCCTAAGAACTTACGTTTTGAGTCCAGAAATGCATTTAGAAAGGCTACGCTGCTTATTCAGCTGTGTGATCTCTGGTCATTGAACTCTGAATATTTGTATGCTGATAATCATTTTTGCTTTATAGGTTCATTATAAGGACTAGATTATTTTGAAGATAAACCCACTGTGTTTATTAATAAGACTTGATTCTGTTATTATAATTAGGTGCTGAGCTTTAAAATGTCTCATTTGGGGCTGAAGAGGTAGCACAGCAGTAGGGCTTTTGCCTTGAACTCAGCCTATCCAGGATGGATGGTGGTTCAAATCCCGGCATCCCATGTAGTTTCCTGTGCCTGCCAGGAACAATTTCTGAGCACAGTGCCAGGAATAACCCCTGAGTGCTGCTGGGTATGACCTAAAAGCAAACAAACAAAAGTCTTATTTAAGATTTATTAATAGATTCTACTCTATATCAGTCATTTCATAAAATGCTTCTTTATGCATACAATTTTGGGGCACTGTTGCTTGTTTTTACCCAATTTCTTAAAATCTTTGATCTTGAATAAAATAAGTTATAAATTGTGTGAATGATGCTTATCCTATTTTGAAAATTTAACTCCCACATGGTTTCTGTTGTGAAAGATTTGCTAATGAGAGGAAAGATTTGGTGATGAAACTGCTTCTAAAATAATATCTGTATGTTTTCAAGGTTTAGTTTTAGAGCACCCTGAGCAGTGCTCAGGAGCTACTCCCAGTTTTGTTGCAGGGGTTGTTCCCAACAGTGATCTGGAGATAATGTAATGCTGGTGATTGAACCCAGGTCTCCTGCATATAAAGCTTATGCTTATTAACTCATTGAACTATCTCTTTGGCCCAAGTTTTTTTGCGAGGTTTGATGGAGTTTATAGAACAAAATACATGATGGGTGTTCATTACTGTAGGTTCATAGGATGTACTTACATCATGAGTGAACACTAATGTGTATTCATAGGCCCTACTATACATTGAGTAAATATTGGACTTTTAAAAGTGATGGTGATATGTCTGTGTCCAACAGCTCTCAGAGTGATGTATGAATATAGGAACAAGACTTATTATAGCATTGTATAGCAATCTGATGTTTTCTCTGTATTCAGAGCTGCTCTAAGATAAAATTTTGTTCATTTTTTAGAAGTGAAATTAGGTGCCGGCAAGGTGGCGCTACAGGGAAGGTGTCTAGCCCTAGCCAAGGAAGGACCAAGGTTCAATCCCCCAACATCCCATATGGTCCCCCCAAGCCAGGGGCAATTTCTGAGCACTTAGCCAGGAGTAACCCCTGAGCATCAAATGGGTGTGGCCCAAAACAAACAAACAAACAAACAAACAAAGAACTGAAATTAAATAATCACAGCAAGCTAAGTTTAAATTAGAATATATCCTTGGGAGCCAGAGAGATAACATGGAGGTAAGGCATTTGCCTTGCATTCAAAAGGGTGGAGGATCGAATCCCGCATTTCATATGGTCCCTGGGCCTGCCAAGAGTGATTTCTGAGCATAGAGCCAGGAGTAACCCCTGAGCGCTGCCGGTAGTAACACCCCGCCCCCCCCCAAAAAAGAATATATCTTATTTTGGGGGCGGAGTGATAGCACAGCGATAGGGATTTGCCTTGCACACAGCTGACCCAGGACAGATCTGGGTTTGATCCCCGGTGTCCCATATGGTCCCACTGAGCCAGGAGCAATCTTTCTGAGTGTCACTGGGTGTGGCCCAAAAAACAAAGCAAAACAAAAAGCAGAATATATCCTATTTTTGTTTAACAAAATAATCATAATAAAATACATGTGTCCTTTTATAAATCACAACTGCTATGAAAATTTTTGTTTTGTTTTATACTCAATAAGTTATTGGTGCTAGAAGGATAGTACCGGGGCTAAGCCTTATAACTTGCACGTGGACAAACAACCCTGATTCAGTCACCAGCTTTGTATATTTCCTGAGCACTGACAAAGATTCCCAGGTAACCTTGACATCACAGAACCTGAGCTATACCACTTCATTGGGCCCTGGCATGGAACCATTGGCCAGGTTCCCTGTGCACCACTGGGAGACACTTTCTCTTTTGGGGGAAGGGGGTTGGGGCCACACCCAGTGGCTCTCAGGGGTTACTCCTGGCTATGCACTCAGAAATCGTTCCTGGAGGAGTGGAGAGATAGCATGGAGGCTGGGTATTTGCCTTGCATGCAGAAGAATGGTAGTTTGAATCCTGGCATCCCATATGGTCCCTCAAGCCTGCCAGGAGCAATTTCTGAGCATAGAACCAGGAGTAATCTCTTAGCGCTGCCAGATGTGACTCCCGCCCCCACCTATAAAAAGAAACCGCTCCTGGCTTGGGGAACCATATGGGACACACTGGGGGATCAAACTGTGGTCCATCCTGGGCTAGTGCGGGCAAGGCAGACTCCTTACCGTCGCTCTGGCCCATGGGAGACATTTTCTGCCTCCTCTTCTCCTTCACAATAAGTAAATCATATTTCTGTTTATACACAAAGTAATCTTTGTATATAAATTGAGTATCAGTCCAAAAGAGGAAGCTTTCTTTTCTTTGTTACTAGATTTCTCTCTAACTTTCATAGTGCCAGTTACCATATATTTTCTTACAAAATAAAATAGCTTTTTATTTTATACTTTCAAGTTAAGTTTTACATTACAGGGACATTGATAATCTCCATGTGGACTTTTATCAAAGGATCTCAAAAATATAGACAAGACCTCCTTTTGAGACTAATTTTGAGGTTCTGGAAATTATTGCCAAAATTTATGACATGATAAACATTTATGAAAAATAGCAGTCAGAATGAGTTCTAAATTTAATGCAGAGTGTCTAACTAATTTGTTCCAGCCTTACAAATTTTGATGACCATGGCTTGTTTGAGTACATGTTGAAATCTTTTCTTCCGGTCTTCACAGTCTTAGACAATTGCAGGGGGTGGAGGGTAGTTGGAAAGAATCTGTGTGTATTTGTGATCAGCTACCTATAAGAATAAAGTTATTTTTGTCAGCTGTCTGCATTTTTTTTTTCAGTTTAGCTTTGTGAAAGTTTCCATCTTGTTGAGCTTCTGACTTTCCTTTTTATTTTTTTTTATTTTTTTAATGGAGTGACTTTATTTTTTATTTATTTATTTATTTATTTTTTGGTTTTTGGGTCACACCCGACAGTGCTCAGGGGTTACTCCTGGCTCCATGCTCAGAAATTGCTCCTGGCAGGCACGGGGGACCATATGGGGCACCGGGATTTGAACCGATGACCTTTTGCATGAAAGGCAAATGCCTTACCTCCATGCTATCTCCCAGGCCCCTGGAGTGACTTTATTAACTGACTTGTTTTATTTAGCTGAAAAAGATGATTATTCTTTTTCAGCTCCTCTGGATCTGCCTCAGTCTTGACACACAGCAGCTCGGGAAATAGTCTCAAACGCCCAGATACAACAGAATCACTCAATTCGTCCATGTCCAATGGAACTAGTGATGCTGGTAAGTGATACTTGAAAATTTAGCTGAAAAGAATTTTTTTCATTCTGTAAGTAGCACAGATTGATCAAATTTCACACTGGTCTAAGAGGGCTTGTTTTGTTTTAGACCTTTTTGATTCACATGACGATCGAGATGATGAAGGGGATGCAGGGTCGGTGGAAGAGCACAAGAGTGTGATCATGCATCTCCTGTCGCAGGTCAGGCTTGGGATGGATCTTACAAAGGTAAGAGTCAGATTTGTGTCTGCTGCATTCCTGTCTCATTTTCAGATTGAACAGTGACAGTGTCTGCAAATTTAACAAATTATTTTTTTGTTAATCTATATGTAGATCAGTGATTGGAAAATTTTTATAAATTTATAGTAGTAATTTAATAAAGTTTGGATTGTAGGGAATAAATTTGGAACAGGAATTACAATTGGACTTGGTTAGTAGTTTGAATAAAACCTAAAACAGCATAGTGTGTACAGAATACAATAAGTGGAGTTCTGATTGTTTGTGGTAGACAATTTCTGTTCATTTCCTATCTCTGCTATTGCAAACTTCGTAATCTTGAAATAGTTCTTCCCGCTGTGATCTTCAAGTATTTCACATGCAAAATGAACATACTGACCTATTTCTCTAAAAGGTTTTTTTAAGGATTGGATAGTCATGTGAATGGAACATTGTATGTGACACACATTGAGACATACAATTATTGTCATCTACATTTGAATTTAATTCGACCTAGAGCTCTACCATTTTGGAGATGACCATCTTCCCAGCAGTACTTGGACCTCAGGAACATCTCTAGTTGATTTGCCATGTCAGAAGTTAGTTGCTCAGACCTGAAGGGGCTATTGACTAATAGAACCACATCTGACAATGCTTGGATACTGCTCCCAGGGCTTTGCCCAGCAGTGATGGAGTGAACATTTAGTGCAGAGGCTAAATGTAAACTAAGAGCTTGAACATGTAAGCTATGTGCTCCACCCCTGTGAGTTGTCTCCCTGGCCTCTAAGCATGGTACTCCAAATGAAATGCCTTATTTAGAAAATGAAGTGTAGTCTTTGTAGCACCTTGCCGCCTTCATATACTTTGAAGCTCATTCTACTTAGTTCTCATCACAGCATGCAAATTCTCATCAGCTTAGATGTTGGTATTCTTTGTAGGTGCAAAGTAGGTGTCACTGTTTATTCTTAAGAGATGATGAATTTAAAGCTCTTAAGAGATTCAGCAACTTAACTAACTTATTAAGCAGCAGAACTTAAAATCCTGTGGTATACTATTTCAAAATCTGCAATCAGATTATCAGTTATCAGAAGCATATTATATTATAAATGATTACCAATAATTATTTCAAATAATTGTCAAAAGAGCTACTGTCTTTTGTCTACATCCTCTTAAAATAATCTGTAATATTGTCTAGTAAGTGTTTATACTTTGACCCCAAATCTAAATGAGACTAGAACACAGGGATAACATTAATTTGTGGAACTCAATACACTTGCCTATTTCTCTACATTATTTTAAACATTTGTTCCTTTTACTGTAAGCCACTTTTTCAGGTGTAATAGTAATTTTTGCTGTCTCACATAATAAGTAGAGTAGGGGCCGGGCGGTGGCGCTGGAGGTAAGGTGCCTGCCTTGCCTGCGCTAGCCTCCCCGGCTTCCCATTTGGTCCCCCAAGCCAGTAGCGACTTCTGAGCGCATAGCCAGGAGTAACCCCTGATCGTCACTGGGTGTGGCCCAAAAACCAAAAAATAAATAAATAAATAAGTAGAGTAGTGTCAGGATGAATAATTCAGTGGATAAACAATGTGGGCAAAGACTAGGGTTCCTTGAATCTCTCTGCTCTCTCCATTGCATGCTCATTTTTACTCAGGCTTTTCTCTTTTTTTTTTTTTTTTGGTTTTTGGACCATACCCAGTGACGCTCAGGGGTTACTCCTGGCTATGCGCTCAGAAGTCGTTCCTGGCAGGCACGGGGGACCATATGGGAACCAGGGGATCGAACCGTGGTCCGTCCTAGGCTAGCGCAGGCAAGGCAGCAGGCACCTTACCTCCTGCGCCACCTCCCGGCTTTTCTCATGATTGCAACATGACTGTCATTCTTTCAGTTCTAACATCCTTAAAGAAAAATGTTATGGGACTGTTTTTTATGGCCATCATATATGGTCCTCCAAATACACAGGGTGCAGTTCTGGAGGCCCCTTAGCACCAAGGGATGGACCAGGTAATTACCAGCAACAGAGACATGAACAGCTTGGCCTCTTGGAGACATTGCATTGAACCACAGCCTTTGTTAGCCAAAAGTCAACAATGGGATGGGGCCAGAGCAATAGTACAGCAGGTGGAGTGCTTGCCTTGCTTGGGGAAGACACAAGTTCAATCCCTGGCTTCCCATATGGTTCCCCAACCATCTCCAGGAGTAATTCCTGAGTGCAGAACCAGAACTAATCCCTGAGCATTGCATTGTGTGGCCCAAAAACAAAACAAAAACCTCACCAGTGGGGTCTTCAAGACTCCTGAGCAAATCTTGGAAATTAACTCCCCCAAAAAGGAAATGCTATTAGAAAAAGGACACATTTGTTTTTGTGCATTGTTTTTTTTTATTTTTTTTAGTGTTACGAGGAAGGATATTCTTTTCCAGAATCAGATCACACTTTCCATTGAATCTCATTGACCAAAATGAAAAATGTTGACAACATGGACATCAAATGATTGATTAGAGATCCCACACTTACTTGGACTACCACCCCCTTTTCTGAAATAAAAAGCACATACCCGGGCCCGGAGAGCACTGCGGCATTTGCCTTGCAAGCAGCAGATCCAGGACCAAAGGTGGTTGGTTCGAATCCTGGTGTCCCATATGGTCCCCTGTGCCTGCCAGGAGCTATTTCTGAGCAGAGAGCCAGGAGTAACCCCTGAGCACTGCCGGTGTGGCCCATAAACCGAAAAAAAAAAAAAATACATATCCAGGGCCCGGAGAGATAACACGGAAGTGGGGCGTTTGCCTTGCGTGCGGTAGGTCAGTGGTTCGAATCCCAGCATCCCATATGGTTCTCCGAACCTGCCAGGAGCAATTTCTGAGAATAGAGCCAGGAGTAACCCCTGAGCACTGCCGGATGTGACCCAAAAACCAAAAACCAAAACAAAACAAAAACAGTACACACCCCAGAAATTCACATATATGATCAAACGGTTATTCCCAGTTGCATCTGAGGCTATTCCAGTACCCCACAGGAAGTAGAATTGTCTACTATGAGAAAACACTAATGTAGTTCAATTCACATTCCCTTTTTGAGTTCACCGAGGTCAGCAGTTCTCATATTAGGTGTGATGGAGAGCTCTGTTGACCACCAAATGCATTGACCATAATCATATTTGTTACTCTGTTTCCTCTGCCAGAGAACTCACATTAGTGTCAATAGTTATCAGAAGCATATTGTATTATAAATGATTACCAATAATTATTTCAAATAATAGTCAAAAGAGCTATTTTAGAAATCTTCATTGGTATAGATGACAATGTTTACTAAAAAATTCTGGAGTCTTCATTCCTTTCACACATTCCCCCAAAAATTTTTCAATAATTTCTTAAATTTCTCCAACGTATAAAACTTCCATTTTTATTACATCCCAAATGGTTTTATTTCTAGGGCCAGGGAGATAGCTCAGAGGGCTAGAGCACATGTTTTGCATTTGGGAGGCCCAAATACAGTCATTGCCAATGCCTAGTTGTCTGAGTTCCTGCAGGTGTGATACAAAAGAACTGCACCACCCCCCAAAAAATGTTATTATCCAAGTATTTTATGAAGTCTGAAAATACTACACAGTCATGACAATTATCTTACTTGGTCTTCAAAACAGTCCTAAGTTATAGACAGATCCTGTAATTTAATCTTCCTTTTATATAGAAACTTAAATTGAATTCATTTTCCAAGATTTCCTTATATCTAAGAGGGAACCAAAATTTACTCAACTCAAGTTTGAAGACAATGTAATCTTTCTTTCATTAAAGCTCTAGCAACTTAATGTAATGGCATGCATCATGCATTTGAGATCTACTGATTTAGATTTCTCTGGGAAAGTTTTTTAGTACAGAGGGGGAAAAACACATTTTTTCTTTGATTACGTATCAAATCTTTCTTCCATTCCTACTGATTTAGAATTCTCAAGGATAGTTTTTAGAGAGAGAAAAAAACCTTATTTTCTTTGATTACACGTCAAATCTTTTTTCTTCCTTTCCAGTGTCTTGTTTTGTTTTCTTCTATTTCTGTTCCTTATTCTTTTCTCTTTTTCCCCCTTATTCTTCTCTATGTCTTTTCCTGTAAGGGAGTTCATTTCAGTGGATTGCTTCACAATTCTGCCCTCATTTGGAGCCATCAAACAGAAAATGTTCTGCCCTTCTCTCAGCTTTCAGGGTAAAACTTTGACCAAATCTTCATATTTGTAACACTCAACCTTTAAAGTAAATGTTGGTCTAGGGACCAGAATGATGGCACAGCAGTAAGGTGTTTTCCTTGCACATGGCTGACCCAGGACACACCGCTATTTGATCCCCCCATGTCCCATATGGCCCCCCAAGACAGGAGCGATTTCTGAGCAAATAGCCAGGTTAACCCCTGAGCGTCACTGGGTGTGACCCAAAAATAAAAAGAAAGTAAATGCTGGTCTTCTTCTCCTAGACTGACTTTTGCTGGCTCCATAGTATCTAACGCAGGATATTGTGATGCTCTATTTAAAGAATAATTTAGAGGAAATGACATTTAAGTATTCAAAACTTTTGAGTTTTTTTGGTTGCTGTTTGTTTGTTTTGCTTTTCATTTGTTGGTACTATGTCTGGTATTTCTGAGAACACACCTGGGCTGGGTGTTTGAGTGTTACCATGGCAGAAGGGCAGTTTTTGAATGTTTATATTTCAGCAATTGAGTGATCTCTATTTGTGGTTGAATTTTATCTTCAAGGATGAATTGTGCTTGTTTTTCAGGTAGTTCTTCCAACATTTATTCTTGAAAGAAGATCCCTTCTAGAAATGTATGCAGACTTTTTTGCACATCCAGACCTGTTTGTGAGGTAACTTGATAATTGAGTTTATAATATATGAAGATATGTAACATATAGATATATTAACAAAAGAAAGTAATTTTAAAGGTGAAATTGATTATCATTTAAGCAATTATCAAAAAAAGGCTTTTTTTAAAAAAAATATTAAGATATTGGTTTGTTAAAAGCAGAAGAATGGCGTAAGACATGTTATACAAATGAATATTATAAAACTAGTATGGCAGCATTATATGGCAGTATAAAAAGCCCGTTTTTTGTTTTTATTTTGTTTTTATTTTTTTATTATTATTATTATTATTATTATTTTTTTGGTTTTTTTGGGTCACACCCAGTGACGCTCAGAGGTTACTCCTGGCTATGCGCTCAGAAGTCGCCCCTGGCCTGGGGGACCATATGGGGCACGGGGGATCGAACTGTGGTCCGTCCAAGGCTAGCGCGGTAAGGCAGGCACCTTACCTTCAGCGCCACCACCCGGCCCCTTTTTGTTTTTATTTAAAAAATATTTTTACTTTCATTATTTTTTTAGTAGAGGTTTCCCAGTGGATCTCGGGCGCCTGGGATTTTTCCTACCCATATCTCACCAGGCTTTGCAAAGCTGCTTTTTAAAGCATGGCAGTGCTGGGGCCACCTAGGTATTAGAGGAATACCGGTATGTGGTTATGGCATGCTGTGGATCCAATTTAAGCCTTGCAGTACAAAGGAAACCTAAGAAATAGAAGTATTACCAAATGGAAACTTTTAAGGTAACACTTTTTTTTTTTTTTAGTAATAAGTAATAATTCTAAGTGTACTCATCTAATGAACAGTTTAAAATCATGCAGTATTTTTTTTTTGTTTGGTTTGGTTTGGTTTGGTTTGGTTTTTCAGGCCACACCCATTTGATGCTCAGGTTACTCCTGGCTAAGCGTTCAGAAATTGTCCCCGGCTTGGGACGCTGGGGGATCGAACTGAGGTCCTTCCTTGGCTAGCGCTTGCAAGGCAGACACCTTACTTCTTTTTTTTGGGGGGGGGCCACACCCGGTGACACTCAGGGGTTACTCCTGGCTATTCGCTCAGAAGTCGCTCCTGGCAGGCACGGGGACCATATGGGGAACCGGGGGATCAAACCAAGGTCCGTCCTAGGTTAGCACAGGCACCTTACCTCAGCGCCACCACGCGACCCTGGACACCTTACTTCTAGTGCCACCTCGCTGGCCCTAAAAGAATGCAGTATTTTGTTGGGAAGATAGATAGTTCAAGTTGTAGACACATGCCTACCATACGTAGACCATGAGTTTGATCCCTGGCCCCACTGGCCACCTGAACACCCCCAGTACTGTATACAAAATGCATGCAGCAAAAATTGACCAAGCTTAAGGGAGAAATTAAGAAGTGCATGAGCATGGCTGCTTATTCCTCCCTCAGTAATTAAGTGAGCAAGTAGTTCCCTGATCTATGACAACTATCAGCACATTTAGAAAGTTCAAATAGCACTGGTCACCTTCACATTATAGACTTTCCCAGACACTACCCAACAGTCATATAGCTTTAGTCTTTTGAAATGCGTGGACACATTCATCAAAATCAACCTAAAGAACTAAGGAACTTCATAATATTTAAAGTAGTTCCACATAATGGGGGACTTCGTACATTTAAAGTAATTGTAATCATATGTTTGCGACAATGAAAGAATTAAATTAGAAACAAGGAACATTGGGGAACCGGCAACACAAAAATAGATTATTCATCTGACTATTAAATAGTACAACTTACATGAATTTCTGGGACAAACAGTATTGTCACATTGGAAACCAAAAAGTGTTTGCCTCAGGATGAGGAACAGAACTGAGGAATAGAGAAAAAGGAGAAGTGTCATGGAAAGGTTCTCAGTTTAATTGGATGTTATCATTAACTGGACATTATCAAGTTCATCGAAACACCCCAAAACATGTATATTTAATTGTGTTGTCACTTCTCATTTTTTAAAAGTAATTTGAGGTAATACCTAGTAGCCCTAGCTTCTCTTAACCTGGCTCAGTGTATGGCCCTGATGTTGGAGGGTAAGAGACCAACTTCCATTCTATCAGAAAGCAGAACAGTAAGTTTTGTCTTTCTTCCTTGCAGCATTAGCGATCAAAAAGATCCCAGAGAGCGAATGGTCCAGGTTGTGAAATGGTACCTCTCAGCCTTTCATGCTGGAAGAAAAGGGTCAGTTGCCAAGAAACCATACAACCCCATTTTGGGCGAGATCTTTCAGTGTCACTGGACATTACCGAATGATACTGAAGAGAACGCGGTGAGTTCTGCATTGATGTTTCTAATGAATAATGAATACAGTTGTGAACCAGTACATGATTTTGTTTTGTGGCCCAGATGATAAAAAGGTAATGATCAAAAGATACCTCCACCCATAGAACAGTGTTATTAGATCAACATATTTTGAATTGAATTAGCAAGGGAAAAAAATCTTTGGAAATCATATTATACATAGCCTGGTATTGAGTTTTTGTGAAATGGAAGAGGAGCAAAAATATAAACATTACTCAAGGAGGGTCATGATTTGGCTACAGTGTAGAGGTTGAGACAACTGTTGGAAAGAAAAGGTTGGCTTCAGGGAATGAAAAGTCAAGGAGTCTAATATGCAACTAAAAGGATGAGAGATTTTTGAGACAGATAAGGACAGCCTCCTAGGCTGGATAGAATTTCAGAGTTTAGAGATCACAGGAAAGATTTAGTATAGAGCTGGGGTTTGCAGATTTTACTATATTTAGATGACATCTATAACCTTGGAGTAGATGGAATCATCTCAGAAAACAGGAGGGCTCAGGAGCATAGGTAGCCAGACTTGAGCCTCAGAGTTCCAATATTTAGCTGAAGATGGAATGGAAAACTTGATATTCTAAAAGGCATTTAGAAATAAACAAAAATCCCCTAATCCACAGCACCTGCTATAATAATCTTTTAGTAAATGTAGCTCTCCTTATTTATTTTTGTGGTATAGGATCACACCATTGGTGCTCAAAGGCTATTCCTGACTCTGTGATTATAAGTGACTCCTGGTGGTGCTTGAGGATCGCTGCTTGCAAGGGAAAAGTCCTTATCTTCTATACTATCTTCCTGGTCCCTTCACCTTTTTTTTGTTTTTAATTTGTTTCTTTGGAGGTAATAGCTTGAGGTACTTAAGGAGCTTGTACTGGCTCTGCTTAGAGAGTTACACAATGTCAGGAATGGAGCCTGGTAGCTCCTACATGTGAAGCATCAGATCAATCCTCTGAGCCATCTTCCCAGCCCCCAGGATATATCTGTCTTGTCATTTGGCCGGTATCAATAAGTGTCCACATTCCAGGCCCAGAGTTAGATCTCTGCTTTCAAGAATGCTTATTCAAGGAGATTGGTGGATAAATCATTTAAATAGTATAATAAGTGTCATAATAAAAAAAATTTGTTTGGGGGCCGGGTGGTGGCGCTGAAGGTAAGGTGCCTGCCTTACCGCGCTAGCCTTGGGCGGGCCGCGGTTCGATCCCCCATGCCCCATATGGTCCCCCAGGCCAGGGGCGACTTCTGAGCGCATAGCCAGGAGTAACCCTTGAGCGTCACTGGGTGTGACCCCAAAAAAAAGAAAAAAAAAATTTGTTTGTGGGGCCCGGGAGATAGCATGGAGGTAAGGCGTTTGCCTTTCATGGAAAAGGTCATCGGTTCGAATCCCGGTGCCCCATATGGTCCCCCATGGCTGCCGGGAGCAATTTCTGAGCATGGAGCCAGGAGTAACCCCTGAGCACTGCCGGGTGTGACCCAAAAACCAAAAAAAAAAAAAATTTGTTTATAAAAGTGGGCACATTTAACTTGCTAGGGTTCCAGTTCCTTGGCTTTCTGCAGTGTCTTTTGTGTTACAACATCAAAAGAAAATTACCTTCTATTTATTTGCAGGAGCTGGTTTCTGAAGGACCAGTTCCCTGGGTTTCCAAAAACTGTGTAACATTCGTGGCCGAACAGGTTTCCCATCATCCGCCCAGTAAGTTCCAGAGTTTCTCTGCATCATTTTACTCTCAAACTTTCCTGTCCAAAGAAGATTATTAAAAATAAAACTAGCTAAGGCAAGCTGCTGTATTCATAGTGTCCCTTGTTTAAGCACTGAGCTTCATGATACATAAAAATGAGGAATTTAGAAAACAAACTTTTTTCAAATTATGGCATAATTTACAATACCATTAAAGCTGTTGATTTATAGTTGCTGAGCTACAACACCAAGTTCTCCACAGGGTTTGGGGATTTTTTTGTTGTTGTTGTGTGCATATTTGGAGGGTGGTTTCAGGGTCATACTCAGTGGTGCTCAGATCCTATTTCTGGCTCAGCTTAGGAATGTTTGAGGGAGCATATGTAGTACAAGGGATTGAACCGTGGTCATGTGCAAGGCAAGGACCTTAACCCCTGGCTATCTCTGGCCCCTAGGAAATGCACTTTTAATGCTTCTAAGTCATCTATAGCATTGCATCTTTGCAGCTCATATTTTATGTAAGCGAGAAATCGTTTTTGCAGGCATAGTAGAGATAATGCATATCCTTACCATGTTTGCTTGATGCAGTTTTAAGTCTGGAACTATGATTTGGGCCTGGTTAAGGTTGGTAGAATATGCTTCTAACCAGACTAGGTATTTCTATTTGTAGCCTCTGGAGTTGGCCATACTTTCATGGTTCAGGAGATCAGATGGTGCTGACAAGTTGCTTGCTTTGAGGACAACAGGGAATAAAAAGTAGTGAGGTTTCTCCTGGCCAAATTTTAAATCTGTTCTTTTGAGGAATAAAGGATTTTCCCCATAAAGTCAGTTCTTTCTCCAGGTTAGTGAGTTAAGAGAATGACAATAGTTGTATAGTGTGCTAATTGAAAACAACGTTTGTTCAGTTTCAGCCTTTTATGCTGAGTGCTTTAACAAGAAGATACAATTCAATGCTCATATCTGGACCAAATCAAAATTCCTTGGGATGTCAATTGGGGTTCACAATATAGGACAGGGTAAGTCTTGAGGACACTGGGTGAACTATAATGTCCAATGAAAGAATTTTATGTTGTTCTATATATACTGGGCACTTATCTAATTAGAGATATTATCCCTGGAAAGCCATTATTTGTAAGCACATGCTTTGGGGATAAGAGCAGAGTTGAGGTTCAAAATTGATCCCCCTCTCCTCAACTGAGTGTCATATTTGGGGTTTCTATCAGTCAAATGATCAAGCTTTATGACCAGTTGACACTTCCCATTCTCCCTTTTCTCCATAGGCTGTGTGTCGTGTCTAGATTACGATGAGCATTACATCCTCACATTCCCCAATGGCTACGGCAGGCAAGTAGTTGTGTCCCTTTACTTGGATCAAGAAGCCACCAGGCCCTGCCTTACCCAATTCTTCTGGTTTTTACAGGTCTATCCTCACAGTGCCCTGGGTTGAACTAGGAGGAGAATGCAATATAAACTGTTCCAAAACTGGCTATAGTGCAACTATCATCTTCCACACTAAACCTTTCTATGGGGGCAAGAAGCACAGAATAACTGCTGAGATTTTGTAGGTATTTTATTTTCTGCCTCAGTACTTTTCTATTTCTCTTAATTACTCTTTAATTACTTGTCTTGAAAAAGTACTTCTATGTTGGAGTTGTGTTATTTTATTTGAAGACTTGTTTTACATCTTTTCTGTCATCTATTCCTAATATTCCGTATCAGAAAGCAACCTTTATTTGGGTTCAAAACAGTCATCAGTAGCATGTCCTTAGGAACCTGACTTGCAATGGGAACTGAAATGTGTCTCTGCCTGGTGTTCCTAGCTAACCCAGAATCTGAACTTCTGGCTCTCATTAGATTGAACCATGCATAAGTTAGTCCAAAATAATCTGGTGGTCCCACTGAAATGTCTCTGTACTGTGTTTCTTTTTCTGGTCCTTTATGGGGAAGCACAGTAATCATCATATCTTGGCTTGGTTCCAAAGGACACTGAATGAGAGGAAGGCAGCTGTGCTGTTGGGTAACAACCATTATTTGGGTGGTTTTAGCACTTGTTTGGAAGAGGAAAGGATGCAGGACTTGATTCCTACCCAAAGGTTTTATTGGGAATGGTACTTTCATTTATTGGGAACTGTTTTTAATTTTGTTTGTTTGTTTCTGAGGCACACCCAGTTGTATTCAAGTTATTCCTGAGTGCTCAGGGTAACACCTAGAAGAGCTCAGGAGAGCATATGTAGTTCAGGGCTCAAACCAGGTTTGGCACCATGTCGGACAAGTGCCTTTACTCCTGTACAATCTCTAGCCCAGAAACAGTGTTTTGATGCAACTCTTAGAACCAATTTTTCAGGGAAGCATCTGGATAACAGAATCAATAGTGAAACAAAAAAATTGGGGCCGGGCGGTGGCGCTGAAGGTAAGGTGCCTGCCTTACCACGCTAGCCTTGGATGGACCGCGGTTCGATCCCCCATGCCCCATATGGTCCCCCAGGCCAGGGGCGACTTCTGAGCGCATAGCCAGGAGTAACATCACTGGGTGTGGCCCAAAAACCAAAAAAAAAAAAAAAAAAGCTCTTTTGGGGCCCGGGAGATAGCATGGAGGTAAGGCATTTGCCTTTCATGCAAAAGGTCATCAGTTCGAATCCCGGTGCCCCATATGGTCCCCCGTGCCTGCCAGGAGCAATTTCTGAGCATGGAGCCAGGAGTAACCCCTGAGCACTGCCGGGTGTGACCCACAAACCAAAAAAAAAAAAAAAAAAAATTGGGAGTTTGGGTCACACCTGGTGGTTCATAGGGGTTATTCCTGGCTCTGCACTCAATGATCACTCCTGGTGGGCTATGGGGAGTATACAGCTGCCAAGGATCAAACCCAGATTGGCTGCATCCTACCGGCTCTCTTGCTTTTCTGGATTTACTCTCTCTCTCTCTTTCTCTCTCTCTCACTCTCTCTCCCCCTCTTCCTTTCTCCTTTCTCCCCTCCTCTATCCTTTCTCCTCTCTTTCTCTCTCATCTCACCTCTATCCCCTCTCTCATTATTTTTCAGACCAGAATTTCCTTCCAGATTTAAAAAAAAAAAAAAAGCATCCTACCTTTTCCAGTGTCATTTTAGCCCCATCAGCCACACAAATTTTGAGCAGAAAGTGACCAGAATGTTTACTAAAGATCACTGTAAAATTTTTCTTCAAGGGGCCGGTACAGTGGCACAAAGGTTAAGGCATCTGCATTGCCCATGCCTAGGACAGACTGCAGTTCAATCCCCTGGCGTCCCATATGGTCCCCCAAGCCAGAAGCGATTTCTGAGCGCATAGCCAGGAATAACCCTTGAGCGTCACCGGGTGTGGCCCAAAAACAAAGGTTTTTTTTTCTTCAATAAAAATATTAGTCCTGAGATGAGAATGATGGCACAGCAGTAGGGTTGTTAGCCTTGCATGTGGCCGACCTGGGATAGACCCGGGTTTGACCCCTGGCATCCCCTAGGGTCCCCCAAACTAGGAGAGATTTCTGAGCACAGAGCCAGGAGTAACCCCCTGGGTGCCACCAGGTGTGGCCCCAAAATAAGCAAATTAGTTATAAATGAAGGCAGAACTTAGCTGGCAGCACAATCACCATTATAATTGTATTTGCCTTCCAAGCAAGCAAGTGGAGGTCAGAAAAAGGATATTCAGAAAGGAAGGAAATGCCAGAACTTTCCATTACTCAGAACCAGATGATAGCAAAATTGCTCTCAAAGTTGGGAGCTAAAAGATTTCTTCTTTTTTTTTTTTGTTTTTGTTTTTTTGTTTTTGGGTCACACCCGGCAGTGCTCAGGGGTTACTCCTGGCCCCATGCTCAGAAATCACTCCTGGCAGGCACGGAGGACCATATGGGGCACCGGGATTCGAACCGATGACCTTTTGCATGAAAGGCAAACGCCTTACCTCCATGCTATCTCCCGGGCCCCGCTAAAAGATTTCTTGATGGACTCTTTAAATTAGAGATTTGAGTATTATATAAAGGATGATACTAGCTGAGTGGTTCTCAAACTTTTTCACTTCTGGACCTCTAGGGTTACAAACCTTAGAGAACTTTCATTACACTTTCCCTTAAAAATAGAAGTCAAAATATTTCATTTAGATATTTAGATACCTTTAATTATAAATTATTACCTTTTTGTTTGTTTTTTGGGGTCACACCCATCGATGCTCAGGGTGACTCCTGGCTCTGTGCTCAAAAATAGCGCCTGGCAGGCGCCGGGGACCATATGGGATGCTGGGAATTTAACCACCATCCGTCCTGGATCGGCTAAGTACAAGGCAAACACCCTACTGCTGTGCTATCTCTGGCCCTAAATTATTACTATTTTTATGATTAAAAGAAAACTTGAACTGGAACACATGCTTTGCACACAAGAACCCTGGTTTAATCCCTGGCACCATGATTTCCCTTAGAAATGAACCTTCTCTTAGATGTAACGTGATGATACATCTGAAGAAACCCCTCTAGCACTAACAGGTATGACACCAAAACAAAGCAGAGCAGCACTTTTTTGTTTTGTTTTGTTTTGGGGTCACACCTGGCGACTCTCAGGGGTTACTCCTGGCTATGCGCTCAGAAATCGCTCTTGGCTTGGGGGACAGTATGGGGTACTGGGGGATCGAACCGCAGTCTCTCCTAGTCTATTGCATGCGAGGCAGAAGCCTTCTGGCTTGCGCCACCACTCCGGCCTCAGAAAAGCACATTTTATAAAAATATATTTCTGTTCGTGATTCTTTTTCTTTGTCCTCTTTTCCTTATCATCACTAAATCATCACTAAATCACGTAGAACGTATTTTTGTTTGTTTGTTTTTGTTTTGGGGTCACACCCAGCAGTCCTCAGGGATTACTCTGACTCTGCTCAGAAATCACTCCTGGCAGGCTCGGGGACCATAGGGATGCCGGGATTTGAACCACCATTTGTCCTGGCTCAGCTATGTGCAAGGCAAACGCCCTACCGCTGTGCTCCAGACCCCACACAGAAATCTTTTTAAGTTTCAGGCCAGTAATAGCTTTTATCCCCCCACCCCCCCCTTTTTTTTTTGGTATTTTTTGGTAGCACTCAGGGGTTACTCCTGGCTCTATACTCAAAAATCACTCCTGGCAGACTCAGGGTACCATATAGGATGCTGGGATTCGAACCACTATTTTTCTGCATGCAAGGCAAACACCCTACCTCCATGCTATCTCTCTGGCCCTTATCCCCATCTTCTATGTAGTTTTCTTTTAGCTCTGTCATGCTTTGTCCTTAGTATTTTCTTTGATGCTTTTCCTAAATTCCTCATATGCCAGACATAGCATCATTGCATCCTAGTAGAGGCCACTTTAGGAAAAGTGGTTTCAGCAAGGGCTAGTGATAGTACTGCAGGTATGGCATTTGCTTAGCAAACAACAGTCCCATGTTAGATCCTCGGCATCCCATATAGTCCTCCAAGCCTGCCTGAGTATTTGCCTGGAATTGTCCCTAAATAAAAACAAAACAGGTCAGATCATTATATCCAAAGGTCACCCTCAGCCTGAGGATGGAAAGCCTGGTCACATAAACTCACCCTTGCATGAACCACCCAGAATCTCATTTGTAATGTCTACTAGACTACAATTAGTTGAGTGCAAGGACAGTTCCTAATCTTAACACAATTTAGCAGTGGTAAGCTAGCTACTGAAGATTTGAGTTTCACTTCTAAGTCCTTCATGTTACATGATCAGATTTTTATGTATGTATACACACATATTGTTGGTTTTGGTTTGGAATCTTTTTCTTGTTACTCATGGGGCCTATGCTCAGTGTTACTAGGGGGCTATGCCATTCTGGGGATTGAACTCAAATAAACATGCAAGACATCATCTACCACTTGAGTCACATCTTCTTACCCAGACATTCTTAGTAGAATAACTTTTAGCTTGAATAACTAACACAAATGTTTCTTTTTCTATTTAGTTCTCCAAATGACAAGAAGTCCTTTTGCTCAATTGAAGGGGAATGGAATGGTATTATGTACGCAAAATATGCTACAGGGGTAAGGACCTGTATTTTACCACTCATTTTGGGTTACATCAGACTACAGCTTATTCTTTACTCTTTGATCATCTGGAAGTTTTAAATACTTCTCAAGAATTTTCCTTCACCCAAGTACAAATACAGGCAGTTGAAGTTTTCTTTCCACTCTTATATCAGAGCACTCAATACATGTAGTTGATAGCTTACACATTATAATATGTATCTCTGTGAAATGCTAGACTAGCTTGACTTTGTGTAAGAAACTTATTGATTCCTTGGCACTAGGGTTAAAGAAATGAGTACGACAGTTCTAACCCTCAAAGAGCTTACACATGGTAGAAGGAAGTATGGAACGTCTTCCTCCCCAAGTGGAAGGAGCCAATGAACTCTTTATTGGATTTGGAGAATTCAAACTGTAAAAAAAAATAATAAAGGGGCTGGCGAGGTGGCACTAGAGGTAAGGTGTCTGCCTTGCAAGCGCTAGCCAAGGAAGGACCGCGGTTCGATCCCCCGGCGTCCCATATGGTACCCCCCAAGCCAGGGGCAATTTCTGAGCGCTTAGCCAGGAGTAACCCCTGAGCATCAAACAGGCGTGCCCCCCAAAAACAAATCAAAACAAAAAAATAATAATAAAGACTCGAGCATGTTTAATATTAGAATAACTTGTTTGGAGGCTAGAGATATAGTGGAGTGAATAAGGCGCTTGCCTTGCATCAGCCAACCCAGGTTTGATTCCTGCACTCTGTATAATCTCTGAGCCTGCTGGCAAAGATCTCTGAGCACACAGCCAGGAGTACTTCTTTCTAGTAGGTGTGGCCCAATAAAATAAAAAAAAATAATTTACTTGCTTAGGGCCCAAGATATTATACCCCCAGCATCCATAGCACAGTCAAGTTGAAATATGCATTTTTTAAATTTATTTTATTTAGTTTTTGCTTTTTGGGCCACACCCGGTAATGCTCTGGGGTTACTGCTGGCTATGCGCTCAGAAATCACTCTTGGCTTGGGGGATCATATGGGACACAGGCGGACTGAACCACCGTCTGTCCTAGGTTAGCACATGCAAGGCAAACGCCCTATCACCTGTATCACCACTCCAGCCCCAAAATGTCCATTTTTCAATTGCATCATTACCAAGACTTTAGACACACACTGTGTATTTGAAGATCACATATGAAACTTATTGTCTACATTAGTATCTCTTAACCTTTTTCCAACAGTGGCCTTCTACAGACCTTGTTTTCTTCCTGTATTCATTCTACCTGTCCTATTCTACTAGTTGGTCCCTTGGAGTAGTCTCCATTGAGAAATGCTGGTCTTCATCATTGATCTCTATTAGCAAATCTCAGAGTTGTGGGTTTGGTTGCGAATCATCAAAAGGAATCTCACCAGAAAGCAAGTTGCATAATGTTACATTGTAGTCTCACAAGTGTGCAGTAGTGTCATGTCTTTTTGTTTGGTTTTGGGCCACACCCATAGCTCTCAGGGGTTACTCCTGCCTGGCCGGCTTAGGGGACCTTGTGGGATACTGGGGATTGAACCCAGGATCGTCCCTGGTTGGCCACGTGCAAAGCAAACGCCCTACCACTGTTCTATCTCTCCAGTCGCAGCATCATGTCTTAAAATCAATCCGTATCTACACTGACTGTGACACACAAACTTCAGGCTGTGTAGACACAGGTAGCCATAAACCTTGCATTTGTTAATAGTTTGTGAACTGCAGTAAAATGAGATATGCTACCTATTATTGAAATCTTCTGGAAAGAGTTGCTCTTCCTAAAGTGAATTTTGAAAAATGGGTCTTTCTCTCTTTTCTAGGAAAATACCGTTTTTGTAGATACCAAGAAGTTGCCTATAATCAAGAAGAAAGTGAGGAAGTTAGAAGATCAGAATGAATACGAGTCCAGGAGGTAAGAAGACAGTATCTTGAGGGTTGTAGGCCTGCACAGGATAAACTTAGAGCTACTAGAGCAGAGTAGATAAGGACAGTAGGCTAAAAACAAAGACACCTGAGCTCATAGGGAGCTCTGCCTCACATAAGCTTCCCAACTACTTATATTTACACTCGTAAGTATTGAGGATTGAATCCCTGTTGGTTGCATTCAAGGCAAGCACCTATTATTTGCTGTACTCTCTTGTGCCCCCATCTTAGTGGTTTAAAAGACATGGCACTGGGGTCTCAGATGAGAGGAATATAGGAAAATCACTTTTGTGTCTTTGTTTTTGTGACTTTGTTTTGTTTTTGTTTTGGGGCCACACCCCTTGACATTCAGGGGTTAGTTACTCCAGGCTATGCGCTCAGAAATCGCTCCTGGCTTGGGGGACCATATGGGACAATGAAGGATGGAACTGCAGTCAATCCCAGGCCAGCACTTGCAAGGCAGATGCCTTACAGCTTGTGTCACTGCTCCTGCCATTTTTGTGACTTAAATAAAGCACTAGTTACAATGATTGTATTTCTTTAAAAGAAAGTTCTAGAACTTTCTAGAAGTTTACAACTTTAGAGTTGTAAAGCCCATGCTTGGTATGTATAAAGTCCTGAGCTTGAATCCTTTACACCAAAAATTTAAATAATAAATTCCCTAATATTAACAAGTAGCTCATTGATTTGTTTTCCAGTTATTTCATAATTTTCTTTTTGTTTTTTTTTTTTAAACGACTCTGCTAAGCATGTGCTCTACCACTTATTTGCATCACAGTTCTAGCTATAAAAAAAGATCTTTGGGGGGCCGGTGAGGTGACGCTAGAGGTAAGGTGTCTGCCTTGCAAGCACTAGCTGAGGAAGAGCTGCAGTTCCATCCCCCGGCGTCCCATATGGTTCCCCCAAGCCAGGGGCAATTTCTGAGCACTTAGCCAGGAGTTTAACCCCTGAGCATCAAACAGGTGTGGCCCCCCCAAAAAAAATAAATAAAAAGATCTTTGGGGGCTGGAGCGGTGGCACTAGAGGTTTGACATCTGCCTTGCAAGCGCTAGCCTAGTACTGGACCGTGGTTCGATCCCCCGGCGTCCCATGTGGTCCCCCTAAGCCAGAAGCAATTTCTGAGCTCATAGCCAGGAGTAACCCCTAAGCATTAATGGGTGTGGACCCCAAACAAAAAATAAATGAAATCTTTGGTCTGAGGACTCACACTGAAATTATTTTATATATTAGGGAAGTGAGTTCTAAAATGAAGGAGTTGTAACCATTGTTTAATCTTGGTATTTTTTTTTTTCCTGAAACAGAATTTCACTAGTTGGGGGAGGGGGCACAAGGGGCAATGCATAGGAATTACTCCTGTCTTAGCTCTCAGGAATTATTCTTGTTGGTACTCAGGAGACCATATGGGACTCTGAAGATCAAATCTGGGTTGGCTTTATGCAAGGCAGGCACTCTACTGCTGTACTATTATCTTCATCCCAGAACTTCAGTTTTCCTGATTGAATCTTTTTTTTTTTTTGTAAGGTGTAGGGAGACGAACTGATCCCCTTAAAGCTATCATTAGAATCAGAAGTTTCAGGCTCCCAATTTTCTTTCTTCTCTATACTTTACTTTCCAGTGCCTTGAGGTCGTTTAAGGAGAGAGACTGTCTTTGAAAACAGCACTTAATGCAATTAGATTTAGACTAATTATGCTGTACCTCTAGATTACCAGCTTTTAAGAGTCTTAAGATTACCAGCTCTACTGTCCATCACCACTTGGCATTTTATCTCCACCTTTACTTTTAATTATTTTAGCCTTTGGAAGGATGTTACTTTCAACTTAAAAATCAGAGACATTGATGCAGCAACTGAAGCCAAGCATAGACTTGAAGAAAGACAAAGAGCAGAAGCTAGAGACAGGAAGGAGAAGGAAATTCAATGGGAAACAAGGGTAAGCTTACTTCGGATGGTCTGCTCCAATTCCCCCAGTTGTATACTTCTACTCCCTCAGTAAACTCTGACCTGTGACTCAGTTCTGAGTGTTGAAGTAAAATACCAAACATTAGTGTGGTGTGCCCTCCCTGAAACTCATTTAGTATGAGAAGACATATACAACAATGGGATTATAAAGATAAAGTGCAAGTGTACAACTGAATTCCCCTCTTTTCTCTTACAGTTATTTCACGAAGATGGAGAATGTTGGGTTTATGATGAACCATTACTGAAACGCCTTGGTGCTGCCAAGCATTAGGTTGGAAAATGCAAAGTTTATATTTAGCCCAGAGACCAGAGCAGTAGGCATAATAAGCAACAGCCTTTTTGGGGAGAACCTTCTCACTCCCTTTATTGCAGTGGTTCCTATCTCAGGGATACCGGACTTTCCGATTAGATGAACAATTAAAAGGAGAAAAGTTTCCCCTTTTTTCCTCCTCTCTGACAGTTGAAGCTTTCCTCAGATACAAGAGGAAAGCTTCAAGTTTTGAAAACAAGATGTCTGTTCCTCTTCCAAACTCTGCTTTGAAAAGCATTTATTAATCCCGGCCTCAAACTCTGCACTCTACTATTACTGTTGAGATGTACATTTCTAGAAAGTTCACATAATCTTGGGTAGCCTATATACATATATATATATATATATACACACACACACACATATACATATATACATAGATACCGGATGCCAGATTTTTCATGAATACTCCATGTACTGTAAATATTGGTACCTTTGAGGTATTTTAGAAAATTAGTGCAATGTATTATGTATGATAATCAAGTGTTAGGAAATTTCATTTGTTTCACTTCAATAATTTTTATTTTGGAATTGACCTATTAAATTGTATTTACTCTTTAATTATATTCAATGCTTCTTAATGCTTCATAAAATGATTTTTTCCAACTTTTTTAAAAATGTCTTTCTTGGGGGGAGTGGGAAAAAAATGTGTTTCTTGTATTTATGGTTAAAACTGGTGACTTGAATATAGTAGTTGACTTTTTTCACAAGGACATTTCTATCATCTACCTCTTTATCTCCCACCATCTACTTCTTAATTGGATTCTCATATAGCACATTAGGACCTGTGAAGAAACTTTGGGAAGGAAATGTTGACCCCCACACTGAAATTAGACTGAAGGAGAATGGGCATTTAAGTCCTATATCAGTTACATGGGGACTGTCGATCTGAGAGGACCAAATGGTTTCCACCTGTTCTGCAAGCCTGTCAGTCCCAGTTACCTTTAGTTTGTGCGGAGCCAATCAGATTCTGTGATGCCAGTGCAGAAAATCAGGTAGAAGCCCTAAGACAATAGTGTCATTTTATAAAATACAGTTTTCATTAAGAACACAATTCTTCAGGCCAACAAGACTGCAGTTTATTTGACTATTTTATGGTAGGGGAGAAGGTTAAGTGTTGATGTAAACGCCCTTATGTCAGTTATGGGGATGGTAGACTCTCTCAGCAGAGGAGAGGTTGGTAGGTAGGTTAACTGCATCACGTCACAAGAAGAGTTTGAATCTTCACTGCAGGGAGCACTATCCTCTTCTGTCTCGTACTTCCCAAATCCAACAACCTAAAGAGATCAAAGACCTATCAGAATCTGCGATTTCCATCTGCATGACAACCTTGCAAAGCATAAACATACTCACATGAACGCTGAGCATTTTACTTCCCGGTCCTCTATGAGCCTTGAACCAACTGACTAAGTCTGATTTTGAGAATGACTTCAGTGCTTCAATCTTACAAAAAGAAAACAAAAGGAAACAAGCTATGAAAGACTAGCAGTGTATGTATCATAGCTCTTAAAACAACCTCTAAATCTCCTTAATCCTGCTTAGCACCTGAAGATATTTGATTCTCAGCTTCCCCTCACCACACCCCCACCTTCCTGTAAAGGTTAAAAATGAGCCTCAGTATGTGACACAGCTGTGTATTTTAATAGAAACTAACTGGCAGAGAAGCTGTAATTGCAGCCACCAAGTACTGTATACACTGTCTCCTCACAGCACATGGTAACTTGCAGTAGTACAATAGGTGAAGAAGCTACCTTGCCTACCTCTTTAGAGGGTATAACCCTTTTTGCCCCCACAAATCTCTTGGTGAGTTTCCGTGATACTGAATTTTTTTCAAATTGAAATTGGTAGTGGCACAGAGTTAGCATCCAACTTATCTGGTCACATACAAGAGCAAGCAGTACAGAGTAAGCAATTACAGAACTATGGGGAGCAAGTTATAGCCATGTCTGCATACATGCTCAAGGCTTCTCTTTCACACAGTACTAATTTGTTTCTTGTCTTGGTAATGCTATAGAAATCAGCTCTTGTCAGGGTTGTACCTCATGGGCAAGGCGATCAAAGAGGTACTGCTGCGTCACCACTTCATTCCAGTTCCTATCCACCTCCTCCCCCAGGTGGGTGTCCTCACATTCCTTGAGCTTGATCAGAGCTGTGACCTGTTACAGCAGAAAGAGAACTCATGGTCAGTTCCTTCCCCAACACACTAGCTCTGTACAGTCTGGTTTGCAATGGATCTGCTGTGCTGATTTCACATAGATGTCCTAATGCAATAGGGTTAGATAAGACAAGAAAGATATGGTCATACTAAGGCTACAAAAATCGGTCAGACTAAAGAGCTGCTGTGGGTCAAGGGCCAATAAACCAAAACAGTTTATTTACCTGAGTATTAAATGCATCCTCAGTGAGGTTCTCAATCTTCTCCTCAAAGCTAGAAAGAAATTCTTCTATTTTCTTATCGACAACTTCGGAGCTGAAACAAAACATCTTCAGTTAAAGTTGTGAGTGTGGGCCTGGGAGACATTTCTCGAGGCTGAATCAGACTCCCCAGGTTAAGTTCAGTCCTGAACAAGCTGGGACCAGCCTCTGACTATCACCAGGTGTAAGTCAATCAAAACCACTGTAAAACAGGCCAGAATAAACAAGCTAAGGGAGAAACTCCTACACAGTCACCTCCTGCCCAGTTCCTTGGTATCTGCCCACTGAAACAGTGACTGCTATGTGTGGTCAATCCAAAACTGAAACAAAACTTTGGACCTTGGTTCTAGCAGAAAGGCCATTTCCTGCCTTTAAGAAACAAGTCTGAATAAACCAGTATTTGAGTCAAACTCATTGGAATCAGCGGCCCATCCTAGATCAGACACTGATGAGCCACACTCCACAACCGTGACTAAATGAAGCCTACCTCAAGTAGGCAGTTGCCTGAGAAGATGAAGAAAGCAGCTTTGCCCCTACTTGCTATGCCAAGACTAGCCAGGCATATCTACTCAAGACTTACTTGTATTTGGTTGCCTGTGTCCCCACAGTGACGGAGAATCCTAGAATCCCAGATGTGTTTCTACAGGTTGGGTAGACATGATACCTGCATCCAGAAGGAAAGTCATTAGCTGGCCCTGCTCTCAGGCACCAGGGGCATCTCAGGGGTTTTTGTATATCCTGGGCCTCATGGTCCTGAGAGAACTGTGTATGCACCTATTTTTTTTTTGTTATGTATGAGAATTCCTGTCCCCCAGTTAAGGAGTCCAGGCTAATGTAGTTTCTCCTGCTAATGTAATCAAGTGATGGGAGGTTATGGTTTGGTCAATAAGTAAGGCTCCAAGTTCCAGGTAGATCAGCCCCTCCACCCTCCCCCGAGCAATGCTCAAGCCGTCTACCAAACTTTCGGCTACAGTGCCAGCCTCAGTTCCTGAGCTCAGTGTCCTGGACTTACCCAAGGGTCTGCTTGGTTCGAAGGAAGTCAAAACAAGGTTCTTCCATGTGCATCTGTAATTAAACCAGAATCCCTATTAGCTCAGCTACCAACAGAGAATTTGCTATTTCTTACTCTCAAGATTCCACAATTCCCCTATATTGTCTCCCTACTCCCTCCTTCACTGCCCAGGAGATGACAAAGCGGGCTCCACTCACCACCAGCAACTCCATGAGCGTGTATTCCTTCAGGCTCCGGGGACCTGACTGAAAACAAATGCCACCATCAGAACTGCAGGCTCACAGGCCTTAGTACATTTTCTTTCCCAAGCCCTGCTCTCCTGTCTCATGTGCAGGGGTCTCAAACTTGCAGCCCCGGGCCGCAAACGGTCCTCCATACAACATTATGTGGCCCTGCCCTAGAGGAATCTTTTTATTTTAGTTGTTTGGGTCACACCCTCAATGTTCAAGGCTTACTACTGACTTTGCACTCAAAGATCACCCCGACTTTGCCTCCTGCGGCCCACAGGTAAATTGAGTTTGAGACCCCTGATGTAGAGAGAGCATACCTTCCAGCCCTCTACATGATTCTGAGTACACTCTGCCTTCCACTAGGTCATACAGAACTGCAAGACATGGAGGGGAACCAACAGGACATCCTTGGCCTGTCACCTCCAGCCTGAGGACCCTAAGGAACACTCTACAAGCAAGGCCTAGCAGTTCAAGGGCTTAGGGAGAGTAGATGTTTGGGACAGAGATGCTGAACTGGAGCTTCTGCAGTCACAAAGGGAGCTAAGTCAGTAGATAAATAAAATGTCCAAAAGGTTGTTCCACTCTCAGAGACCATATCCTGGCTGTCTGGAAACTGTCAAAGCCGCAACAGAGAGGGGAAGGGCAGGAGGTTAACAGGAAAGGGCATTGCTAAGGCAGCTCAACTCCAGCAGACACTGGTGACACTCTGGCAAGACTGAGCCAACTTGGTGGGTAGGTCAGTGTCATGCCAAGGATATGGATGTTGGTACTGGGGACCAACAGGATTATACCTGGCAGTGCTTTTACGAGCCTCGAGCATTCTATTTGGTGATAGGGTGGAGAGGGGGCAGGTAATATGGCAGATGGAATGGGTCGGGTACATGCCAAACATCAACCCTAAACTCCACATTATCTTCAGTAACAAGGTTTCTTATCAACTGATAGTTCAAAATGAT
>PVKC010008550.1:0-28035 GCA_004027635.1 Crocidura indochinensis
CAAAAAAAAAAAAAAAAAAAAAGCAAATTACCTGATTAGTGAGTGCCCTGTTTTACATTTTATTAATTACCACCCTCAACTATATCTATTAGCTATTAATTGGCTATTTCTTCAGTTGATTGAAATTTTAAAGGATCAGTAAAATAATAGTTTATCTGGTACCTCTCTACTCCTCTCTATTTAAACTGTAAGAATAAATTATTCTATTGCCAACCATTGGCTTGAACATAGGTTTTGCTACTAATATTTTCTAATAATTTTTATTGAGACAAATGTGAATTTCAAGTCTTTCATAGTTATATTTAAGGTACATAGTAACAGTGCATTTGGGTAATTTCCACCACCAGTGTTGATCTATGACACTGTTCCCAACATGTATCTCATACCTTCACCCTTAGCTCCCCAAACTGCTAATGTAATATGTCCCTTTTATGTATATCTTGTAGTTTGAGTCTCTTGATTCTCTTGTCATTGACTTTGGGTTATGTATTTAGGTCTGAACATTTTTTATTTCCACTCAATGTTCCTGAAACTGCTTCCCCTGGTATCATACACTTTTTTTCCTCAATTTATGAGGCAGAACAAGATAATTTGTGTTCTTTGGTGCTGATAAAAAAAAGAAAGCTGGTGGGAGTTTCTGTCTAAAAGCTATAAATATAAATTAAAAAAGAGAAAAAACATTGCAAATATAATGGAAGTGCTATTATTTTTAGGAGTATTTTGACATTATTCTTATTTGGGTGCAAAATAACTGAATTATGACTATAAATATTCTTTTTTGTTTTTGAGCCACACCTGGTGACTCTCAGGGATTAATCCTGGCTATGCACTCAGAAATTTCTTCTGGCATGAGGGACCATATGAGACACCAGGGGATTGAACCAGGTCTGTCAGCACATCATGAGGACTTATTATGAACAACTATACTCAGTCAAGTTAGAGAACCCAGAGGAAACCGACATATTTTTGGAAAAAAATAATCTTCCAAATCTGGATAAGGAGGATGTAGAAAGCCTAAACAGGTCAATCACATTGTAGGAAACTGAATCAGTAATTAAGAAACTCCTCGAGAACAAAGGTCCAGGTCCAGATGGTGATACAGGTGAATGCTATAAAATATTCCAAGAAGAATTACTGCCACTGATGCACAAGCTCTTACAAAACATTGAAAAGAAGGAATCCCCCCTAATTCCTTTTACGAGGCTAATATCACACTCATTCCCAAAGATGGCAAAGACACCACCAAGAAAGAAAACTATAGACCGAACTCACTAATGAACATAGATGTAAAAATCTTCAACAAAATCTTAGCAAACCGAATCCAGCACTACATCAAAAAGATTATACACCATGACCAAGTCAGTTTCATCCAAGGAATGCAAGGATGGTTCAACATATGAAAATCAATCAACATCATACATAAACAAGAAAGACAAAAATCACATGATTATATCAGTCAATGAAGAGAATCATTTGACAAAATCCAACACCCATTCATGATGAAAAAAAGCAAAATAGGACTGGAGAGAACTTTCCTCAAGATAGTTATAGCTATCTATAAAAAGCCCACAGACAACAGTATCCTTAATGAGGAAAACTGAAAGCATTTCCACTAAGGTCAGGAACTAGGCAAAGTAGGCAAAATAGGCAAAGCTGTCCACTCCCTCCATTCATATTCAATATAGTTTTAGCATCCTAGTAATAACAATCAGACAAGAGAAGGAATTCAAAGAAATTCAAATAGGGAAAGAGGAACTCAAACTATCTCTTTTTGCAGATGATATGATGACATACATCAGAAATCCTAAAGAGTCTACAGTAAAACTCCTTGAAACAATTAACCAATAGGGCAAAGTGGCTGGCTACAAAGTCAATACACAGAAGACAGTAGCATTCCTCTATACAAATAACAAAGTTGAGGATAAAGAGATTAAAGAGACAATCCCATTTAAAATAGTATATAAAAATATCAACTACCATATTTGCTGGTGTATAAGATGACTGGTAGTATAAGATGACCCCCTAATTTTGCAGTTAAAAAAATAGGTTTAGGCCTATATTCACTGTATCAGACAGAACATACCTGTGCTGCAACTGTATGTAACACAGTGAGCCAATCACAACAAGCAAAGGTTCAAAGGGTATACTGTAAAAGACTTCCTCTCTGTCTCTGGCCCATTTGAGCATGCTTTTGACAGTGTAGATTTGGGTACAGAACACTGTCTAATTTGTATGCATCAAAAGCCTGCTTGAATTGGCCGATTTAGTAGGCAGTCTGAGCAGCCTTGCAGTGATTGGTGCAGGATAGAATTGGAAAATTGGTTTCGTGGCAATATCCAGATGATTTTTGTTTAGCGGCATACCAAGACTTTTTCGGGATATACTCGGCATATAAGATGACTCCCAATTTTGGTTGACTTTTTTTCGTTTTAAAAGTAGTCTTATACTCCAGCAAATACAGTACTAGGAATCAACCTTACAAGAGAAGTGAAGGACCTCTACCATGAAAACTTCAAAACACTTTAGAAAGAAATTGAAAAGGAGCTAAGGAAATGGAAGAACATCCCATGCTCTGGGAAGGTAAAATCAACATCATCAAAATGACTCTCTTACCTAAACTTCTATATAGATTCAATGCAATCCTTATCCAAATTCAGACATCATTTTTAAGGACTTAGAAAAATCAATTATAAAATTAATCTGGAACCACAAAAGACCCATGTTAGCCAAATATATAGTGAAATAAACAATAAGCTGGGTGGCATCACTTTACCTAACCTGAAGCTTTACTATAAAGCCATAGTGATCAAAACAGCATCTGATTAGACAGAGGCCATTCAACCCTGATCTCTAGATCTCAGACATAGAACTGACACAGTTCTCTGCAATAGCTCTAGGAACCAAACTCCCTTTGGGACATTCTTAATACTGCTCTGACACCAACATACACCAAGTTTGATATGATATACTGACAATGAGGTAATGGCAACAACTTGATCTAAGAGCATGTTGTCTGATCTCACCACCTACCAATAAGATAAAATTAGAAGACACATCATCCTTTGATCTGTGCAAAAGCTAAGATTGCCAACTGCAGAAGACTGACTGACAACCATGACTGGGCAGAACTTATCTTGGGACCAATAAGAAAGACCCTAGTCTAAGCTTTGGCCTATGATCCATATAACAACCAAGATTTCTAATTCCAGTGCTCTGACTAAGAGAACTTCAGCTGAGCAGAACTTCTGGAAACATAATGAAAAACTCTATCCTAGGCTTCAATCCTAGAATCAATGCAAAATTCAAGATCACCAACTACAGTAGACTAATTAAAACAACAGTGATGCAATAGAACTTCTAGAATCGTAAAGAAAGACTCCATCCTAGACTCCATCCTATGACCTGTGCAAATACCAAAATCTCTAGTCACAGAGGTCCGATTTTATCATCCACAACTGAGTGGAAAGACACCACAAGGACCTAGGGGAGAGTAAAAGTACAAGTATGGAGCCTGGAGCCTGTAGTTCTTAACATGGCTGTATGCTTCAAGGGCAGAGAAACCCTGTATCTCTTAGGCCTTTCCCTTTCTAATCTTGCCAATATTTACTGTGCCTATGCAAAAAAAAAAAAAAAAAAGAAGCACAAAAATATTTTTTTCTGTTGATGTTGTTTTATTTCATTTTTCCCTTTGTTTTGTTTTTATTTTGGGATCATGGTTATTGTTTAGATGTTGTCTTTATTGCTGTGATGCTTTTTTGGTAAACTTTATTTTTTTATTTTGGTCTTTGTAGGTATTTTTTATATTGTTATTTTTTTTCCTTTTCTCTTAAATTGATATTTAGGAGTGCTCTAGAAGGACTCCTCCCATTTTTTGCTTATTTGGGTTTGCCCCCCCCCCACTGTTTCTTTTTCCTTCAAACAGAGCCCTATAACTTGAATTATCTTGTTCTGCCTCACAAATTGAGGAGGAAATAATGGATGGTACCAAGATCAAACTGTTACATGAACATTGAGTATAAATAAAAAATTATCAGACTTAAACATCAAATTTAAATCCAATGACAACAGAATTGATTCCCAATCTAGAACAAGCTAAACAGAAGGAACCACTTATACTAGAAGCCTGGGGACAAAGGAGGGGTTATGGGTTGCATCCTGGCTAGAATAGGGGTGGAGGGAGGACAACACTGGTGGTAGGAATGCCCCTGATTCAATGTCCCTATGTACCTAAAATATTACTATGAAAGATTTGTAATGCACCTTGGTCAAAATAAAAAATATTATTTTTAAATATAATATTTATTTTAATCATAGTGGCTTACATATCATTGATGATAATATTTTAGGTACATATTAACATAAAATAGGGGAGTTCCCATCACTGAATTATCCTCCCTCCACCTTTGTTCCTGTCCTACCTCTCATATTCTCCTCTCTCACCCCTGGGGCTGCTAGAATAAGTGGTCCCCTCTGTGCCTAGCTTACTACTTAGAGGTCCTACACCTGTTTGGTCTTGGTACCTCCCTTATTTCTCACTCTAATTGGGAGGCGGAACTAGACAGTTCAAGTTATGTGATTTTGTTTGAAGAAGTGAAAGGTACTAAACTGGGGGGAAAAATCAAATACGCCGAAAATGGATGGAGTCCTTCTGGAGGCTCTCATCCTAGGTTTGAGAGATGAAGGGGAAAGGAGGGTGAAACACCACAACAGTACAAAAAAGAAGTATCAAGTAAAATATTCAGTGAGCACTACAACAATGAAGATAAGCACCACATAAAGACTATGGTCTTGAGATAAAAGACATGGCAGAGTGCATAAAGGAAGAAAAGAAAAGCAGAAAAAAATATAAATGGATACAACAACTCCAATAACCACACTAAAACAAAGAAATCGACAAAAACTAGATAAATAACTAAAAAATTGTTTTGTGATTTTTTTGCCCTTTTTTTCTTTTTTATTCCCTCCTTTCACAGGCACAATAAATATTGGGGTCATTAGAAAAGAAATTCCTTCAGCCTAAGACAGTGGTTGGCAACCTTTTTTTTCAACTGAGCCAAATCTTGCCAAAATCATGATTGAATTTATATTGAGAGCCACATTTTTTGTTTTGTTTGTTTGCTTGTTTGGCAGCATTCAGGGGTTAATGCTGGCAATATGCTCAGAAATCGCTCCTGGTAGGCTTAAGGGACCATATGGGATGCCGGGATTCAAACCACTGACCTTCTGCATGAGAGACAAACACCTTACCTCCATGCTATCTCTTCGGCCCCGTGAGCCACATTTTTAAAACCAAAAATACATAGGATGGTACACTGTTTTTAGTTTCAATAAGTTTTTATTGAGAATATTCTGCATGCTAGTATCTACATAGGTCGGGAGGATACAAATAATACAACTAATAAAACAAAACTTTAGAACAATATTAATTATCAATAACGTCAAATTCCATAAAATTTGCCTTACAATGTAGAGAAAATTACATCCTGAGAATGACTGACAAAGTCACAGACACTAATGTGAATGCTGGCCTTGCATTTCCTTGAGTAGTTTGAGTAAGTCAGGTTTGTACGTTGTTGTTTTTAATTTTAGGCATGACTCCAGGTTCTCATCGATGAGACAATTTCTCAATTTACTCTTGATAAGATTCATGCTTGAAAATGATTGTTCGCATAAATATGTATACTCGAACAAGGAAAGAACAGCAAACACTAGCTTTTTTGGTTGATTATAGGAGTCAGGAATATTATTCCAGATGTTAAAAATCAACATATCTTTCTTCGTCAGGTCTTTCAAAGCAGACCACTTGTGCTGTGAACTAAGTTCACATTTGTGTTTCTCCAATCTTTCTAAATTAGCACAATGACGTTCAAATTTTGAGCTCCACAGTTCTTTTTTTTTTTTTTTTTGGTTTTTGGGTCACACCCGGCAGCACTGAGGGGTCACTCCTGGCTCCATGCTCAGAAATTGCTCCTGGCAGGCACGGGGGACCATATGGGGCATCGGGATTCAAACCGATGACCTTTTGCATGAAAGGCAAACACCTTACCTCCATGCTATCTCCCGGAATCCAGAAATTGCATTTCAATGTTGCCAATGTCAATATTCAAGGAAGAAAAATTTAATTCCGTTACAGTGGCATTGAGAGGTTTTTTAACAAAGGTCAACGTTGCTTTGCTGTTTCTGAAATCCTGAAACCTCTTGAGAAAAGCTTTCCTCATATTTAAAAGTGCTGTATAAAATAGGTAATGTCTTTATCAGAATTATTTTCTTGGCGATGTTTCAACAGGCTTGGAAGGTGAATCAAAGTTTCTCTGTCAAAATCTTGAATAAAAACAGATCATTTGTTTTCAAATGAAATAACTTCTTTTAACATCTAAAAAATTGTGTTTCCTTTCCCCTGTAGTTTATGATTAAACTGATTTAGATGTGAAGTAACATCCACCATGAAATACAGTTTTTGCATCCACTGATCGTTTGTTAATTCTGGATAGTGAACACCCTTCTCGAGGAAAAATGCTTCGATTTCTGATAATAAGTAAGCAAAGTGTTTCCTCTTGATAATCATAATTTGCTGAAAATTTGAAGCCCTACAATATGGAGATGAAACATGTAAAAGAGAAAAAACTTTTAGCAATCATTAAAAGCAAGGACAGTATTCCAGATAAAAGTAGTGATTTAACTGAAAGGAAAAAAATCTATTGACACTTTAGTGTGTGCTGCAAGAAACCAAACTATAATACACACAAAAACAAAAACAGCACTTTATCATATCATAAAGGAATTATGATAGAGTGCCTGAAACATTTTAAATTAATTTTTATTTAAGAATATTTGTTACAAAATTATTCATACTTTAGTTTCAATCATAGAATGTATACCACCCTTCACCAGTGCACTTTCCCCACCACCAATGTCCCTTGTTTTCCCCTTCCCCCTCCTCTGCCTATATCAGGGGCAGGAATTTTGCTTTTTTTCTCTCAATCTCTCTTTTCCTTTCTGACACTGAGGTTTGCAAAATTTCCTTTATGACACCGTGGTTTGCAATATTGCTAATTAGAGGGTACCATGCATGTCACTTATCCATTTTTATCATCAGTTCTTGCCCAGAGTGATATGTTCCAACTATCAATGTTATAATGTATCTTTCTCTATTTTAACTGATCTCACTACTTTTTATGGCAAGCTTCCTATCATGTCCCTCATCCCTATTTTCTCTAGATATTATTATCATATTGCCATTTATTATTCTTATATACCACAAATGATTATTCTATGTCTACACCTCTCCTTCTGACTCATTTCACTTAGAATAATAATCTGATGTGTTGATGTATGTACAGATGATGCACTATCAATGGCTCAGTGTTTTTGTGTAACCACAAGAAATAGAAGTTGCACACTCGAATGTTGTATCCACTCATTGTATGATAGACTGGGTTCAAAAAACTCCCTCTGAACTAAACTCTGTGACAGATGACAGAGTAAAGATATTTTGTGAAATTCACAATTGTGTTCAAATCCAGACTATTCACCTGATTGAGAGTATGGATGCCCAGTATTAACATGTTCTCCATGAAGAAGTGAAGTGGATGTTCAGGGGAAGGATGCTCTCTCGCCTTGTTGGCAAGAGGGAAGAAGTAGTGCAGTTCCTGTGAGAGCAGAATTCTGATATTGTACAGCCCCAGTTGGACAAGGAATGGGTAGCTAAGCTTGTGTATTTGGCAGACATTGTTCATTTTCTCTATGAACTTAATATTTTTCTTCAGGGGGGTTTCACAAGTAGTTTTTACAGTGAGACATAAGATAGATGTGTTCAAAAAAGAATCTGATTCTGGGAAAGCTGTGTCTGAGAAGGAGATATTGAAATGTTTCCACTCTTGCAAAACATTTCTGATTGGCACTTATATTATGCCGAAAGTCATAATCAATATGAAAACAGCATTTATGGGCATTAGCTCACAACTTTAATCATGAGTACTCTGAACATGTGAATCCGCGGAAAAGAAAACTCTGGGTTGATAATCCCTTCATGGAAGATGCCCACTCTTGTGTAAAATAAAATACGTGTTTTAAGATCACTCCAGGCACTGTATTTCTAAACCCCAACCAACCTGGTCTGAAGAAGCAGGGTAGCAGGAAAGATATAATAAACCAAGCTAGCCAGGAAAAGATGATCATGGAGTCCATGACCTTTTACCTTGTACTCTGCCTGTAGCCCAAAAAGCTATAACACCTCTTTTTTTTTTTTTTATTAAAACCAATTCCCAATACCAGAGGCTTCAGGTCAAGAGAGGGAGACAAAAGTACATATTCAGTGGACTTTTGCATATCAAAGGAAGAGGTGTAAGAAAGGATGACTTTGGGGGAAGACCTTTGTTTAGGGTTGATACTGGGTATCATCTTACACTCTTGGAGCCAGCTGCCAAGGCTACACACATGGTGGGGGTGCACTAACAGAGGCTAGTAGCAGAGTCATGACACCTGGAGCTGCCGCCCTCCACACAGAAGAGCCACATTAAAAGTGTAAAGAGCTACATGTGGCTCTTGAGCTGCAGGTTGCAGACCACTGGCCTAAGAGATACAGTGTTTCTCCGCCCTTGAATTGTATTGTCATGGGATTAACTACAGACTCCTGTCAGGTTCATTTACTCTCCTCTTGGTGCTTTTGTGGTGTATGGAAGACTTCTGCTCTGTCCTGTTTGGGGGACCATATGAGATGGCAAAGAATCAAACTGTGGTCCTTCCTAGGCTAGTGCAAGCAAGGCGGACACTTTCCCTCTTGTATCACTGCTCTTGCCCTGTATTATGACTATAAATTTATTATCAATAAGTATATCCATCCATTTTTATAACTAAAAGTTCATCTGAGAGTAAGACATAAAAGAAACCTCCAAGAATTAAAGCTCAAGGGCCATTCTATTCATTTATCTCCTTAATGGATCATATAGAATGCAAAGTTTGGTACTAAGGTCAGCAGCTTTCAAAACAAGTGCCCTACCTTGGCATTCCATATGGTCCTCAAACCATCTCAGAGTGATCCCTGTTAGAGTTAGGGGTAAGCATTGAGCATCCCTTAGTGTGCTTCCCTTTAAATCTCAGAAATCACTAGTACTTAATTCCAATATCTAGTTATTTATATAGCTTTACCCTGATGTTTATATAATAATCTAATTTTATAAATCGCAACAGAATCACTGTTTATTTTCAACACTGTGCTATATATCACAGTATATGAAGATGCCAGTATACTAGATGAAATGAGGTTTTAACTTTTTTCCTTCTTGCTTTAACTTCAAAATATTATGGCTATTCCTGGTTAGAACATTTTTCTCTTCATTCAGTTTTCCAGCTGTGTTCAATGAGTTAGGTTCATTAAGAGGAACAATAGAGGAAGAATAAGTAGGTAAATAAAGAGATCCAGGAAGAGGAGGGTGCCTATACTTGAACAATTATAAATTGTTCATGGGAACAGTTGAATATAGATTAGTGCTCTTGACTTTTGGCAACACATTTACTGATAAAATAGCTCCCATTATTCCAAAATGAAAGTGTTCAACAAGTAACAGCCAGCACTCCACTTCATTTTCCTTTTGAATTAATCTCCTCAAAGTATTTCTTTAAGAATCCATTAGTAGGTCAGAGGGCCAAGCATCAGTTTAATTCTCTACTATTTTTTTTCTTCTAATGTTTTCTTTCTTGCTTGCTTTGACCATGTTTTTCCTTTTACTAGAAGAGGTGACTCTATACCGTATAGCTATAACTAATATACTTACTTATATTATGTATTATATAATTATAATATATTATATTATATTGTATAGAATATAGAATATTAGCACTATGTACATAGGCACTTATAATGACTTAGTTGTAATTCAGTTTAACAAATATTTATAATTAAAATATGTTGCTAATGACTGACATATATTTTTAAATAAGTTGGGTAATTTGGTAGTATAAATATAAATATTTAGGTGAGGGAAGTGCATATTTCAAGCCACTGCTTTTCCACCAGTATTACACTAATTTTTATTGAGATTTTGTATAAGTTAATAGATTTAAGACTCTTTACGGTAACTTACTAAGTTCAATATTCATACTCAGTAAAATCCAATAGATAAATGAAAAATATTTAAATTTTCCTGAGGTAAAAAATACATTTTTTGTTTGTTTTGGGGCCATGCCTGGTGCTGCTCAGGGGTTACTCCTGGCCATGTGCTCAGAAATTGCCCCTGGCTTAAGGGACCATATGGAATGCCAGGGGATCAAACTGTGGTCTGTCCTAGGTCAGCACATGCAAGGTAAACATCCTACCACTGGCTCCCCAAAATACATTTCTTAATAAAAATTTTGAAGCAAATCTTTTTCCTTACCTTACCAAGTATTCTAATTAATACATTCTATTTTTGATAAGTGGATTGATTTTGAAAACTTGCTCTTAAAAAGGGGTAGTTAGAATTGTTTATATAATACTATGATGACAATAAATTTTATATACTGGGTTCATGAACCTAGCTCAGAACTCTAAGTCATGAGTTTTTAATATGTAAGTGAAAGATAATATTCTTTTCTTTCATTTTATTCTTTTCTGGGGGGCTTTTTTTGTACCATATCCAGATGCGCTCATGGGTTACTCCTAGCTCTGCACTCAGAAATTGCTCCTGGCAGACTCTGAGGACCAAATGGGATACTGGGAATTAAACTGGGGTATGTCTCTAGTCAGCAGCATACAAGGCGAATGTCCTACCTCTGTGCTATCTCACCAGCCCCAAGATAAGATTCTTATGTGGAACTGAAAGTAAAACCCCAATAAGCGGCATGCATCTATTTAAATGGTATTCAAATATAAAAAGCACAAAGGTCGAGTTTGATGCTTTAGTTACTTTTTTATTTGTATCCTTTAATAACCTATCAATGAAGTAAATTTAAATTATATTTGAAATAAATGTGAAAGAACTATCTCAGATAATTTTATTCATATATTACTATAGTATTCTATTTCTCATAGTAGGTCTTTCTTTTGTGATTTATTTTTACTCTCTATACTGATACTTATAATAGGCTTGCAGGAATTATTGATTCAAGGGTGACTTTATTGGAACAATGGTACTAACTGGTTTGTTTTCATTACTCAGTCGTAGCTGGAGTTTTATTCCATTACTGGAGGCTTATAGAACACAGAAAGTTTAGTTTTCTAATTGCTAAGTTTTAGAAACATGAGGTGAGTTTCTAGTTTTATGTAATTAGAAATTGGAAATTTTAGATAAGGTTACTTTACATGAGGCAAATAAATCCAGAAAGATTTTACTAGAGTGAATGGAACTAGATGTCTTCTTGTCCTACTTCTGATCTGGAAGTGATGTTTTGTGACAGGGGGGTCTGAAGAAATAAAGAGAGGGATAAAGTACAAAGGCATATTTTCAAAAGAATTTTTGTAATTTAAGCTTCTTTAGATTGGTTAATAGCAATGTAGTACAATATAAATTAGTTGCAGTTCAAAAGAATAAAGAGAAAACAAGATATATTAACTATTTCTCTTTATAAATTACTAGAAAATGTACTTAATTTACAAGTAAGGAAATTTTTTTTTCAGTTTCTGTGTTATTTGCTTTGAATATGACTTTGAGTTGAGTCTGAGTCACATGGGGCATGCTTTATTTATTTATATTTTTCACAAAAATGATGGAACAAGTGTGAAAAATACATTAAACACTGATTTATCTCCTAGAACAAGAAGCAAAAAAGAGGGACTAATACTTACAGACACACAGAAAAAGTTAAGTAGATTCCTTCAGTTCTTACTTTGGATCTTTCAACACTGACTTCAGGGAATTTTAACTATTCTGGTTTATAAAATTACAAAATTTCTAAATTTGTAAACTAAAAGTTAGATGATATAAATTAAAAATTAGCATTTACCTCTAAAAACCGGTACTTTATGAATTAAGAAGTCAATGTGAAAATACAATTGTTTAATTATTACTAGGAGCATATTATTGAAACAATAGTGTAATGAAAAGATTAGCTATCCTTCAGTAATTGTTTTCTATACTGGGATTCTTTATATACTAGCTAAAAATTTCTCATTAAACTTGGACAACAGCACATTGATATGAATATTAGTACTTCCAATATTCATATAGCTACAGCAACTGAGATCCTGGAAACTTTTAACTAACTGATGTTAGGGATGAGATTTGAACCTAAATTAGATTGATTCAGATCAAATTGATATTTTAGGCCTAACAACAAATATCTACGAAACACTAAAGTCTCTTATCCCAGTATTATAACTCTCATCTCCAAAAAAGCACTGAAGTAGCATCCAGTACCCCTAGAGCGGGTTTTATACTGAGCTATAAAATCATGCACCAATCGAGAGCTCCAGAGAGTGGCATCAATCCTAATCTTTTCCTCTTCTATAAAATTCACCAGGCAAAAAGGGCTGTTTATATTCAGTATCCAATTAAAGTGAACCCAACGTTGTTTTACGAAGGTGAAATAAGCTGATGCTATGTATGGTTTCTTAAAAATCCAAGCTAGCTAATATTTCTTTTAGAAAAAAAAATTTCAGTATACAAAAACATTTGTATGAACTATAAAAGCTACTTTTTACTATTACATTTGATTATTTTGCTCTTTTTCCTAGTTAAATAATTCAAGCCTCTATGCATATCTTAGTATATGGACCCAGCTGGGACAAAGAGATTGATATATGGAACTGTTTACATTCATTTTAGCTAGCCAAAATGCCATGCTATACACAAGCAAAATTTATGCAGTATGTATTTCAGTTCAGTCCTAGACACAAAAGACACAAAAGACTGTGATTGGAGTTTGTAGCTTTGACATATAAATCAGCCTGTGAAAAGTTAGGAAATACACCACAGTACCCTTACACAAAAATTTTATGCATAATTAAGGTCTTTCTAGGCAGAATTATAAATATTCTTCCTTCTGTGATCCTATACAATATTCATTTATATCTGTTATAATATAGATTCTCAGTGACATATGTTATTGCTTTTTAATAGATTTCTTTACATTTAAGACTAGGTAAAATCTATTATATAAAGTATATGTCTATATCTATATATAAAGAGAGAGACTTGAACTAAATATTTAAATTTTTACAAATGTAACAGTATTTATGATATTATCTTGCCATACCTCTATGCAACATCTGAAGTTGAATTTAGAAGTCAGAATAATGACTTTGCTCAGACTTCAAATTGGCTACAAGTTTTAATGTTTAAGCAAAAATAAAAGTTAGGCAAAGTTTATTAAGATAAATAATTTATCATTTAGTCAAGTTAGAGAGATAACAATTGATAGAAGAAACTCTGAGAAAAATAAAATTCTATATTTTTGTTTATTTTTGGACCACATCCTGCATGCTCAGGGCTGACCTCTAAATCTGAGCTACTGGTAAGGTAGTGGCCCTTATACAGTGTTTAGAGTTGAACCCAGGCAAACAAATCCCCTAGCCACAGTACTATCTCCATGGCACCGCACAAACCTATTTTCTTTTTTTGTTTGTTTTTTTTGGGGGGGCCACACCCATTTGACACTCAAGGGTTACTCCTGGCTATGCACTCAGAAATCGCCCCTGACTTGGGGGGACCATATGGGACGCTGGGGGAATCTAACCATGGTCTGTCCTAGGCTAGCATGAGCAAGGCAGACCTTACCTCTAGCGCCACTTCTCCGACCCCTCCTATTTTCAATTGTATGTCAATCTACTTAGAGTATTGTGGCCCGAGGGCCACAAAGGGCCCTCTGTACAACATTTTGTGGCCCTGCCCTAGAGGAATCTTTTTTAATTTTATTTGTTTGGGTCACACCCACTAATGTACAAGGCTTACTACTGACTTTGCACTCAAGGATCACCCAACTTTGCCTCCTGCAGTCCGCAGGTAAATTGAATTTGAGACCCCTGATAGACAAAGTTACACTTGGTTCTTAATACAGACCATTTTTCTTGCAACCATATTTGGTATGTAAAAGTTGCAGTTGAAAGATTTGTCCCAAATTTAGTCTTAAGGGGATAAATCTATATGGGACAAATATATAATATTAAATTGATAAATTGTTTTATAGACTATAATTGCTATTCAAGTTACATTTTATTTAGTTTAATTAATCAATAATGACTAGTTTATACTGCCATACCAAATTTCATATCTAATTTTCCAGGAACTTTTAAAATAAAATATATGCCTTTTTCTATCCCCAAAATATGCATAAAATTTCATATTTCTACTAATAAATTTTGAAAATCAATAGTGACATTTTGCTCAGAAATTTCTCAATATTTTTCAGAGCTTTTCAGTTTCACTTATTTATTCATCATATTTTGATTACTTCTTAAATTACTGGTTATTTTTATTTTATTTAAAATCTTTTGGCTTTGGGGCCACACCTGGCAGTGCTCAGGGTTACTTCTGGCTCTGCACTCAGGAACTGCTCCTGTGAACTAGGGGACCATATAGCATACCAGGGATCAAACCCAGGTCGGCTTCGTGCACAGGCAAGCGTCCTACCTACCAAACTATCATTCCAGCCCCTATCAGTTTATTTTATTTTATTTTATTTTTTTTTTTGGTTTTTGGGCCACACCCAGTGACGCTCAGGGGTTACTCCTGGCTATACGCTCAGAAGTCTCCCCTGGCCTGGCCTGGGGGACCATATGGGGCACGGGGGATCGAACTGTGGTCGTCCATGGCCAGTGCGGTAAGGCAGGCACCTTACCTTCAGCGCCACCACCCGGCCCCCAGTTTATTTTTTATTTATCTATTTCCCACTGTTTATCCTTATTTACAAATCCAAGGAGCTTACTTTGATAAATGATGAAATAAATTATTTCAAGTATGTTTTTTCTTTTCTCGTTCCCTCTTTTGTTTCTCCCTTAATGAATCTCTTCTACTTATACTTTGTGTCATTGGAAATACACATCATTTATGATGTTGAACATTGGATGACTTTGTATTACACAGTAATTTAAACTGACAAACAAATCATTGTATGAAATAAGGTAAGAATCTTCCATGAATCTATTTAAAGTAAAATGCAAGCAAAGAGAATAGAACAGGTAAGAAATAGGGATAACATCTTAAATTGAAATTTGAAGATGATTGAGTAGGAGTTTTATACAGACATTTCAGGCAGAAGAATTATATGTGCAAAAAATAAAGGAGAGACTTGAGTTAACAGGGTATGCGCTGAGCATTAGAGGTTCAGTATTGCCTACTATTCAAATGTGTAGGAGGTATTGTGGATGGGAAGATGGGGTAAAATAAAATTTGCTGTTGTGGTAGACTGCTTATTTTTCATATCAAAGTCTCTAAGAATCATTGGGTAGGGACCGTGCGGTGGCGCTGGAGGTAAGGTGCCTGCCTTGCCTGCACTAGCCTAGGATGGACCACGATTTGATCCCCCGGTTTCCCATATGTTCCCCCAAGCCAGGAGCGACTTCTGAGCGCATAGCCAGTAGTAACCCCTGAGCATCACTGGGTGTGGCCCAAAAACCAAAAAAAAAAAAAAGAATCATTGGGGCAGTTTTCTACCAAATGAAAATTTCTTCTTAACATTTTTAACTGAATAACAGAAAAAGACTGGAGAAAGAAAATAGCAATCCTTATATCTTTACCTGGTCTTTTACTTTAGTTGAATACTGAGAAATTTAAAAGGCTCAATGGCAAAAAAAATAGAAAACAGGGAAAATTATAATTTCTTAGAAGAAAAAATAACTCTAGATAAGGCAGGGAAACTTAAATATTTAATATACTATTTTCTCATTAAATTATCAACATTGAATTGTTAACTTTTTCTTAGACAAAATTTGTTATTTCATATTTGTATATAAAATACCCATAAATGGACACCAATCCCAGAGAAATAATACAGTAGAAAATGTGCTTTCCTCTGCCACATAGTCCACCTGAGTTCTAGCTTGAGCATTATACCCCTTCTTTCTACAGACACCATTCTACCTCATCCTTTGTTAGAAGTGGTCCTTAAGCTTAGTGAGATGAAGTTATGAGTAAAGTTGGGAACAGTCTACACCCCTAGCTCTCCAAATTAAACTCCAATGTAATCTATAGGTTTTGTTGAAAGTTTCCATTTTGAATTGATCTCTCCCAAAATCTTGTATGAGCCCTTTACCAAGATGTCCAGAGAAAGATTTTTCTAGAATGTTTGGCTTTAAAATATGAAACTAGGTAGATGATGCCTTGTGAACTTTAGAAGAAACAGTTGCATAATCTTAAAGGAAGAAGATTATCTAGGTCTGGGGTTCACTTCGGAAATAACTGCCTCCTTTGAGAAACCTATTTGTAGGCAGGGAAATTTTCAATAAAAACAGTTTGGTCATATGAAAGCATCTTATCTTTGTTTTATGAGATTCCATTCTCTCTTCTTGATGCCCCTAGCCTCTGTGCCGTTCCTTACTACAGGGTATAAAACTTCGGTTTATTTTATTTATATAGTATTTACAATAATAAATGTCTCCATAAATATGTACACTAGTTTTTTCTTTCCTCCTATTATCTATTTAATAAAAAGTTACTTGTTCTTTTCAGCTGAGAATGCAGAGATAGAAAATAAACCCATGACTACTACATTTTAGAGTTAGATATCTACTAATTTCTGGTCTCCCTAAAATTTTAGAATTCTATAATGGGGGTTATACCTGGCAGTGCACAGCTATTATTCTGGCTCTGTACTCAGGGATCAGTTCTGGCAGTCTTGGGGGAACTGTATGGGGTCCTGTGAGTTGAACTTGAGTTGGCTACATGCAAGGCAACTTACCCTACATGTCTGCAGACTCAGGTGCCTGAAATTTTAGATTTTGAATGAAACTTTTTTTTCAGAATATCCTGGACTATCTTATAGGACTCTATTCCTAAGTGATTTTAAGATTACTGATCAATGGATAAAGAACCCATGGTATACATATAAAATGTAAAATTGCTTAGCTATAAAATATGAAATAATGTAATTTGCTAATATGTGGTGGTGCTGAAGGGTATTCTTCAAAATATAGATAATTAGAAGAGATAAATTAATATATGTGTGTATGTGGGTGTGTGTGGACTATAAAGAAAACTATAAAGGGAATAATAAATGTCTCTTGGGAATTTGCCTACTGAACTGAGCTTACTAAGAAACAGTGGGTGTGTGTGCTTAGGAGGAAACATTGAAGGGAATTGGGCACTCTGATGATGCGTGTGGTATTGGAACATTGTCCTCATTAAAGTTTATCATTAACAGTATTCTAAATCAAACAGTATCAAAAATTGAAAAAAATGAGCCAGAGCCATAATACAACTGATATGGTTCCTGCTTTGCAAGCAGCTGACCTGAGTTTGAACTTCAGTATCTCATAATGTCCTCTGATATCACCAGGAGTGTTTATCACAAATAAACATAGAAGTTGTATGACCGATTATTTAATATTACTGAACTCATTTGTCAAAAGATGCAAGGTTATAAAAATAAAGACTGAAAATATGTTCCTAACTAAGGAGATTAGATAAGTCAAGTAAATAAAATTCATGGTTAAAGAAACCAGGGTTTTTGGTCATAAAACACACTACAGGGACTGGGGTGGTGGCACAAGCAGTAGGGCATTTGCCTTGTATGAGCTAACGTAGGATGGACCAAGGTTGGATCCCCCGGGGTCCCATATGCTTGCCTAAGCTAGGAGCAATTTCTGAGCACATATCCAGGAGTAACTCCTCCTCATCATCAGGTGTGCTTCCCTCATTAAAAAAACAAAAACAAAAACAAAAACAAAAAAAACAACCGACCAAACAAACAAAAAACAATCAAACAAACTATAAACAAGAGCAAGCTTGATAAAAATATGAGATTAAGATTTATTCCCCCTATTTTCTGTTGTTTTTGTTTTGTTTGTTTGTTTTTGAGCAACACCCATTGACACTCAGGGGTTACTCCAGGCTATGCGCTCAGAAATCGCTCCTGGCTTGGGGGGACCATATGGAACGTGAGGGATCGAACTGCAGTTCGTTCTTGGCTAGCAGATGCCTTACCTCTATTGCCACAGCGCCAGACTCTTTCTCCTATTTTCTGATTATGATTGTTTTATGCTTCTTATGGCAATAAATAATAAATTCTTGTAGAAAATAGACAAATACATGATCAATGAGAGCAAGTATTATCAGGAATTCTCAGATTTCTTAAGATCTCACAGTGTAATATATGTATGTTACTTCTGAAAAGATTGGAAATACTTTCAGATATTCTGATCTAAGAATATTTCTGAGACTATCTTAATTATCAACATATGAAACTTTTTTGGCACTTTTAAAAGACAGGAATTTTTTTGAGAAATATTGTAGTTGGCGAGACTCCTGTTTTTAACTTGCATTTAACATTCTCCTTTTGTTCCATACTGAATAGATGGAGGAGTGCATGATTGAGCCTGTCAATTTGAAATATAGTTTTAAGATTTTGGGCTATGATAGATATTTTTCTGTTCTCTTCACATGACTGATGAAATTAAGTAACTATTATGGAAGATATTTTCATTCCTACTCTGTGATGATTCTATCTGCACATTTCCATATAATACCTACAGTAAAAACAAGTAACCATTAAAAGTCAAGTATATTCTGACCCAAAGTAGTTTAGAATAGAATTAAAACATCAAAATAATCAATGAAAAAGTATTCAATCTATTTTACAGATGAGTAACTAATGCACAGAAAATTTAAGAAATTTCTTTAACTAATCTATGCAAATATAAGTAGACTTTGAAATCACTGACTCTAGCCTATCTCACTACTACTTCAAAAGCTTATATTAATTCTTTAAAAAGTATATTTACGTACATAAGTACTTTTTATAGATGTGTATATAATTTTATATATAAGCTTTGAAAGAAAATGTTCAAGATTATTATGTGGATGATTTTGTGGTGAGCTTTGTTTCTTTTGATTTTCGCTAGGGGCAGAACTTCAAAGAATTATTGATTTCTTAAGAAAAAGTTCTATCGGTTGAAAAGATTAGCAGATGAATATACATGTGACAGATAAAGTCTGACTTAAGAAAATAGATTCAAGTTTTAAACTTTTATAGAGTTTGGGTAGAAAAGGTTTCTAAAATGTGCATTAAAGAGCCTTTCAACAATGACAGGTCTGAAGTTTTCAACTTACAACCATAGCTCTTTAAAAAACCTGAGGCACTTTTCTCACTTCAATTGACATTGCATAACATTTTTAAATGGATATCACCTGACCGAGAGATTTCCAAATATTAATTTTTATTCAAAAGTTTTTTCAGTTTATATCTTATACAAGTGATATAATTCAAGAAACCTTTACAAGAATTTAAACTCAAAGTGAGGTATATCAGTAATAAGTAGTGATGTTTGGGATAGAAACTGCTAGAAACAAAACTGTGAAGTAGACAACTTGTTTTGTTGGTTACAATTCTTTGCAGTGAATGGTCTCTGCTCTTTATCTTAAGACTGCAAATGTCCTTGAGAACAACATCCACCAATAAAAATATATTTTGAATATTTACAGGTAGATGTTTTCATATTAGAGAAATGAGGAGTTTTGCCTATGAATTTTTTATAGCTTTCTGAATATATCATTTTAAGCAGGAACCACACCAAATATTGTACTTTAAATGAACTGGAAGATTGCTCAAGGTAATCAAAGCACATGCTTTACATTTGAAGCCTTGGTTTGATTTTTGCCTTCATATAATCCACCATGCACAACCAGGAGGAATCCCTGAGACCAGAGTATGTGAACTCAAAACAAAAATTAAATATAGTTTTAAACAATAATAAAAATTTATAGAGCTTTGTGTGGCATATTTCTCTGTTGAAAAATAAATCTTATTTCTTGAACTAATTTGGCCTTTTCTCAGAATAATCTAGAACTAATATTCTCTCTTTCATGATGATTGTATACAAAGGATATATTGATAATAATCCATGCTCTTTAACTTAAAGGGGATGGGAGAAATGGGAGAGAAAGGAATTATAGATAATAAAATTCCTTAATTATTTTATTTTCAGCATTTATTTCATTTTAATCATTAATAATGTTTCCCATGTTATATTTGTGCCACATTTCTGAAGGTAAATATTTTTTATTAATTCTGCTTTATACCTAAAGACACTAAACTTTGGAAAGGATCTGAGCCAGTCTCAAGTCATCATGCTATTAAACTGCAAACTGAGGGCATGAACCCATGTCACTTCTTCCTGCAATTCTTTGGACATAGTGGCTAAATAATTGATTTTCTTTCTTATTTCTTAACTTGTTTTTTTGTTTCTGTCCTCATTCACTGTTGCTTTTTTTCTGTTAAACAGTAAACTCACCAATTTTTTTTCATAAAATGAAGTCACATATGTTTGGATATAAGTGAAATCTAGTAAATATGTTTTGATAATGCTTTGTTGAGTTAAATGATGTGTAAAAATATATAAATAAAATTAGTTGAATGGATGTATAATGAAACAATGAGCACACAATGAATCAGAGAAGTAGAAAAATGGAAGTAAGAGGAGAAAATAACAGCTAACAGAAGTAATTGTGGGGCTTGTCTATGACTTTTAGGCTTTTCTTGATGCATATATAGTCACTATCTCAACATTTATTTACTTTTTCCTTAAAGAGCTCTTTTCTCAGAGATAATTTCAGAAGTGAAGCCTCTTAAAATTGGGTTTGTTACGTATTTTAGTTGTGGAAATGTTTATAATCTGATCTTTTTGATTTATCCTTTACATTCTGCTATGTGCTTCATTGTGCTCTGGAGTCAGAAAGGAAAGATTTGTTGCTGACCATGCAAGGAGAGAAATCAGTTGAGGGTCTAGGAAAATGGAAGGGATTCGTTAGCTTTGTGGCATTGCTTTTATACATAGCAGGGAATGAAGAGAGTAGGGAGAAAGTGAGGAAATGAAGATTGGAAGGGTCAAGGTCAGGACTTCGAGTTAGGCAGGAAACTTAGAATTTTATGCAGTCACAGAAAACAAAGAAATATGCAATCAGAGAGCAATGTATCACAATAGAACAAAGAAGACACAATATCTAAGGTAGGTAAAATGAAAATGGTAAGAAAGTTTGCTTTTTTTAAGATTCATCCTTTGAGCCAGAAGATGACTTAGTGGGTAAATTGTGTTCTTTTCAAGCATGAAGCCCTGAGTTCAATACCTAGCAAAACATATACAGAGTGCAGTCTTAAGAGCATTGCTGTTTGTGATCCCCAATGAGAGGGACTAGGAAATAGTTAATTTCTACAGTGCCTCATCTGCAAGCACTGATATCTTTGTTCTTTAATAATGATAATTGTCTTAAAATCAAAAGAGGCTGCACAATCTGCATGTGCTTAACAATATTATCTGGAAAGTAAGAGAGGACAACTTAAAAAGGAAAATTAAGATATTTTATTAGAGATTTGGTATAAGAAAAAATGTGTTTATTTGCAAGGATACTGACATATGCATCACCTTGACATATTTTTCTTACAAGAGAGTTATGAAAGTAGTGTATTTGTTAATGTTTAACAGTTGCAGGTATAAGATATTTGCATAAACCAACCTAGATTCAATTCCTAGTATCCATTTGGTTCCCAAGCCCATCAGGAGTGATTCCTCAGTGCTAAGCCAGGAGTATTCACTGAGTACCATTGGCTGTGGTCTTACCTCAATTAAAATAATATTTGCTGCCCCCTAAAACAGCATACAAATTTCTTTCATTTCCTTTTCTTTCTTTTATATTAAGGAAAATAGTTTTTATTTGAATTTTCTTAGAATGATATGAAGGGGGAGATAGGAAGTACATGCTCAAGAAAAAATACAGCCTCCTCCAAAGTGGAAAAAGCAAGAAAAGGACAAAAAGATAAGCAAAAATAATGTGTTTTCACTGGAGAACACAAGCTTGAAAAGCAAGCCAAAAATCTCAATATCATTAACTTGTATTTATATTATATTTTTAGTCAAATTTGCTACTGCAAATATACAATTCTCTTTCTTTAGAAAAATTTTACAGCTAAGTAATTATCAGTTGTCACAAAATGCTCATACTGATTTTGTTCAACTTGTATAATCATCTCTGACCTATGATTGCAATTGATGAGATGGATGAGTATAATTGTGACAAGAATGTGGGTCTCATTTTCATTTATGCTAATGACTAGGATGAAAGAGAAATAAATGAAGCTTTTTTTTGTCAGAAACTCACCTTTCCTTCAATGAGGTGAATAGGTTGTAGCTAAACTTGATAATATTTTTAAAATATTGGTAGAATATGTTTTGCAGCCTAATGGCATACATTTAATTTTAATTTTATCTTAGTAATATAAATCTTGTTTGTTTGCTTTTGTTTTTGTTTTTGGTTCACACCAAGCAGCGCTTAGGGGTTACTTCTGGCTCTGAACTCAGATATCACCTCTGGCAACCACAACTGAGCAAAAATTTTCCTGGGACCAGTAAGAAAGATCCTAGCCTAGGATTTGTACAAAAACCAAGATCTCTGATTCAAGAGGTCTGATTTTGACAACCGAGACTGAGCAGAACTTTCGGAAAGTCTTTATCCTAGGATTCATCCTAGGATCTGTACAAAAACCAAAATCACTAATTATAGAAGACTGACTACAACAACCATGACGAAGCATAACTTTTAAACCATAAAGAAAGACTTCAACCTAAACTTTGATCTATGACCTGTGAAAATAACAAGATTTCTAATCACCAAGGACTAATTTTTGTCAACCACAACTGTGCAGAATATTTCCACTATAAAAAGACATTAGGGTTAGATAATGAGTGTGTAGAGCCTGTAGTTGTTTTCATGGCATTATGCTTCAGGGGTGGAGAAACCCTGTAAATCTTAGGCCAACGAAATTCCCTTTCTAATTTCCACAATATTTACTGTGCTTATGCAAAAAAGAAAATAAAAACAAAAAACCAAAAAAACACAGGGAAAAAACCCCACAAAACCTTGTATACTAGTCCTCCTTCCACTTTTTTCTTTCTTCTTGTTGTTTAGTTGTTCTTTAGTGTTGCGTTGTGTTTTTTGTCATTGTTTTCAGTTTGTTTTTTCTTTTTCCTTTCTTCTTTTAATTTGATATTTATAGCTCCTAGACAGACTCCTCCCAGCTTTTTAGTTTTTTCCATTTATTTTGGTTTTTGGGCCACAGCCGATGATGCTCAGGGATTACTTCTAGCACTTAGAAATTGCTCCTGGCTCCAGGGACCATATGGGATGCCAGAGATCAAACCTAGGTCTGTCCCTGGGTTAGCCATGTGCAAGACAAACTCCTTATCGTTGTGCTATCACTCCGGCCCCCAGTTTTCTATTCTTTTTTTCTCACTATTTTCCCCCAGCAGAACCATAGAACTTGAATCATCTTGTTCTGCCTCATAATTGGGGGAAGGGGGAAAGTGGATGGTACCAGGAACAAACAGTCCCATGAACATTGAATGGAAATAAAAAATAATCACATCAGACCTAAATACCAAACCCAATGTTAATGACAACAGAATCAAGATACCCAATCTACATTACATTATATACAAAAGGGACATTTTGCACTAGTAGTTCAAGGGGCAAAAGAGGTATGGGATGAATGTTGGGAACAGGGACAGAGGAAGGACAACATTGGTGGTGGAAATGGCCCTAACTCACTGTCACTATGTGCCTTAAATACAACTGTGAAAGACTTGTAATTAACATGGGTCACAATAAAAATAAAAAGGAAAAAAGAATAATTAAATAAAAAGAAATGGACTCTGACAGGCTCGGAGGACCAATTGGGATGCCGGGAATCAAATCCTTCCCTTGTTGGCTGCTTGCAAGACCACTGGCACCTATGTTTAGTGATATTTTGCTACTTTTAGATAGGAATTGAATTATAAAATCCCTATATTCACATATTTGATCTCTAGGTTCAAATGATACTTTATTGGGAAATAAGACCTATAAAAGATGCCAGAAAGGTTAAATGGAGCATAAGAATGGGGCTCTGGTCTGATAAGATTAGTTTTCTTCTATAAAGAGACAAGGGAGTGTGTTTTTTACTTTCTCTCCACTGTTTTAGGAAATAGAAACAAGTAAACTGTCTGAAAACTAGAAGACTGTCTCTCCAGATACTGAAATATGCTGAAATTTCTAGCCTCCATAAATGTGAGAAATAAGCTTCTGTTTGAAATTGATGACTTTGTGTATTTACTTCCTTTGTTTTTAATATAGTTACATGCAAGTTTACATGTGTTTGAGTTACAATTGCTTAACTTGCAAATTCTTGAATATTTGACAATCAAGTATCATAAACAAAGGTAAGACTATTTTAGCTCTCCACAGTGCCTCTTAAATTTTTGTCAGTTTTCAAGGCTTTTTTCAGCTGCTACTTTGCAATACACTTTAATCTTTACATGTACAATTGTCCATAATTTTGGCTTTCCAAAATAGAAGAAAAATAGCAATTCAGAAATAAATTTCTGCTTGAGTGATCTTTCATAAGTCGAAATAGCTTTCACATCTATTTTCTAAATATTCCTCAAACCTTCTTTATCATACTACTCTAGGGATGCTTGTTAAAACAGAAATTGATTCACAGAATTCTTTGTTGGATATTTTCATTCTGTAAATTTGAGTTAGGACATGGTCGTATTCGATTTTATTTAATTCCTCACTTGTGTCCATTGAAATTTTTTAACTTAATCAAGGTAAAATTAAAAAGTTATTCATGATACGGTTTCAAGCATACAATGTTTTTACACCAGTCCCTTCACCAGTGTCCACATGGTTCCAACAATGGCCCCCTGACCTCAGTTGCCGTTGTTCTACCAATCTGCTGCTATAGAAAGTGCTTTTTTGGTTTTTAACTTTTTGCACTGTGTCTTACAGTACTGTTGTTAATATGACTTTATTCATAACAACTTGTATCATCTTATTTTACTCTTGGTTGAATGCTTCCCTGAACCATAGTCTTTGTCTTCATCTGTCTTATTCCCCAGGCTCCTCACACAGTATGTTTCCTACTAAATTGATATTCCGTTGTCATATTCTTTGTATTTATTGTCTTTGAGTATTCATTATTTAATCCTATTTTTCTTTATATTCTGCATGTGAGAGAGATCATTCTGTATCAGACTCTCTTCCTCTGATTAACTTCAATATGTATGGCTTATGGATCGTGCTGCAAGTAACAGGGTGAAAATGTCTTTTCTGCACTTGATTTTTGGGCCTTGAGGTATATTCCGAGGAGTGGAGTTGTTGGGTCAAATGGAAGTGCAATTCCTAGTTTTATTTTTTAGTAATGTCCATATTGTCTTCTTGAAAGGTTGGACTAGTAAACATTCCCATTAGCAGTGAATGAAAGTCATTTTCTGCCCACATCCGTGCCAATTCTGGTTATTCTTGTTCATTTTGATATGTGCCTGTCTTGTGGTGTGAGATGTTATCTCATTGTTTTGATTTGAATTTCCCTGAAAATTAGTGATGCAAATCTTTTTTCACATACCTTTTGACCATTTGTATTTCTTCTTTAAGGAAGTTTCTATTTATCTCTTCCACCATTTTTGGATATTATTGAGTGATTTTTTAAATAAAGTTCATGAGGCTTTTATATATTTGATATTAATATCTGATCAGAAGAAAGGTCAGTAAATAGTTTCTACATTCTGTAGGTTGTATCCTGTTCATTGTTTTCTTTGAGGTGAAGAGACTTCTTTATTTAATGTAGTCCCATTTGTTTATCTTTGCTTCTACTTTCTTATTCAGTGGGTTTCATCCTTGAAACTGCCTTTCGTTTTAAGACCACTGAGAGTTCTGGCTAATGTTTTTCTCTATGTACCTTATAGAGTAAAGTTTGATATCAAATGGTCTTTAATGCATTTTTATTTGACTCTTGTGCATAGCATTAGAAATAATTCTAAGTTCATGCTTTCACATAGCTGAGCAATTTTACTAACACTACTTAGTGAAGAGGCTTTCCTTGTTCCACTTAATAATTTTTCCTTTTTTTTTGTCAGATTTACTGATCATATATATCTGATGGTTTGATTTAGGTCATTTAACTTTATTCCATTTATCTAATGGTATATCTTTATTCCAATACCATGCTGTTTAAATTACAACTGCTTTGTAATGCAGTTTGAAATCAAGAAAAGTGATGACACCCATATTCTTTACCTAAGAATTGCTTTAGCTATTTGCAGGGAAGTGTTCTTGCTCCATATAACTTTTAGTAGTATTTAATCTATTTCCTTGAAAAATTTTATGTGTATCCATAAATACACATAGATACATAGATACACATCCATAGATACACATAGATGGACTGCATTAAATCTTTACAATGCTTTGGTGAGTATTAATATTTTGATGACATTAATCCTTACAGAGGATGTGTTTCCATTTTCTCATGCTCTCATTTATTTCTTGAAATAGTGTTCTGTTGTTTTATTTACATAGTTTTTTTTACTCTTTAGTTAAGATGATTCTTAGGTACTTAATTTTCAAATGTACAGTTATAGAGTGGATTTAAAATATTTCCCTCTTTTCTTGTGTTATTTGTACATAGGGAAGACATGGTCTTTTGTATATTGATGTTGTAGTATTCCATTTAACTATACAAGTCTATTGTTTATAGAAAATATTATATAGAGTCTTTAGGATATCCTAAATATGGTACTACGTCATCCACAAATAGTGAGAATTTTACATTTTCTTTTTCTCTCTGGATGCCCATAATATCTGTTTCTTGACTAGTTGCTATGGTAAGTACTTCTACAACTATATTGAATAGATTAGTGGGTAATGTTGGTTTGTTTCTACTCTTAGAGGAATTTTTTCACAATAATGATAATATTTGTTGTGAACTCATGATAAATGGCTTTGATTGTATTGAGGAAGTATCCTTCAATTCTCATTTTGTTCAGAGTTTTTTTTATATTATGAATGAGTTCTGTTTCTTGTTAAATGCTTTCTTGGTGTCTATTTATAAGATCATATTATTTCTATCTTTTCTTGTATTGATATTATATTGATTGACTTGCATATGATAAGCCATACTTGCATTCCTAGGATAAATTCCACTTGGTCATGATGTCTGATCTTTCTGATGAGATGTTGGATTTTATTTACTATGATTTTCTTAAATTTTTTTTCATTTTTGCATTGGTGCTTATCAGGGATACCAATGTGTAATTTTTTCTGTATTATAGTATCTTTGTCTGCTTTTGTTATCAGGTTGATTTTTCTTTATGGAAATAGTTTGGTAATATTTATGTTTCTTCAATTTCCTGGAAGGCCCTAAAAAGGATTAGCTGTTGATCTTCTTTGAAGGTTTGAAAGAATTTATTATTGAGACTATCTGTGTCTGAATTTTTTTGATGGGTGGAAGAATTTTGATTACTGTGTCAATTTCTTTGGATAGGTCTATTTGAGGTCTATTAATAGTTCTATTCAAATGTCCCATATTTTCTTGGATCTCTCTTGAGAGGTATGGACATTTAAGAATTTATTAATTTTGGCACCAGAGAAATAGTAGAATGAGTATGGCATTGGCCTTGCATAAAGCTTATTTTCCCTGACAACCTATATGGTCCCCCAAGCCTACCTGGAGTAATTCATGAGGTCAGAGACAGGAGTAACTCCTGAATACCCTAGATGTGGCCCCAGAACTAAAAACAACACATTTGTTCCAAATTATATTATTTAGTGGCATAAAGATTCTCATAGTAGTTTCTGAGGGTCATTTGAGGTTTTTGTGATACCTATTACAATATTCTCAATTTCATTTATGGTTTGGTGCAGAGGGTTCTCACTCTCTTTTTGTGAAACTTGCTCATGATTTATCAATTCTGTTTACTTTTTTCAAAGAACCAACTTGGTTTCAGTGATTGTTTGGATTTCACTTTTTGAGCTCCAATTCATTAATTTCAACCTTGAGTTTTATCATTTTTATTATATTGCTTATTTCTGAGCTCTTTTTTGTTCATTTTCCAGCTTCTCAAGTTCTGCAGTCAATTTATGTATGTAGGCATTTCCT